>VXAB01004299.1:0-31278 GCA_013399175.1 Odontophorus gujanensis | reverse complement strand
CGATTTGAGGAGGAACGGTAATTTACTAAATCTAACAACATCGAACTAACTGGGAGAGAGGAGTAACCAAGATATGCGAGCTTACGTTCGTAAAACTGCAGCACAAACACACAGGCCGAGAGAAAGAGCACCAGACAGAGACTGCTACGAGGTCCGCAGCTCCACCCCTCTTCCGCTCCCCGGCAGAGCATTAACTCTTAACTCTCAACATGATGTTCTGATGTGGAATACCGGCAGCAAAAAAAATAAAAAATAAAAAATCACAAAACCACAACATCTAGGAAAATCCTAGTCGCATTAAGGTCCAAATCCATCCTGGTGGTCAGTTAGATTCAATCACATCTTCATCACATTTATTATTTATTTATAAAGGCAATTTACTTAGTGTTTCTTGACTCTGTACCTTTTTGTTCTGGTCTGGAGATGTTGATGTCGCTTTGGAGTGACTCAACAGTTCTTAATTGTGTTGGCAAAAAATAATTATCTGTGTTTCTGGCAAAGTCATAGTAGAGGCTTTAACTCTGAAGTGAAATATATATTCTCACTAGAATAGGAAATACCCAAACCTCATTGCAAATACTTTGAAGTTTGAAAAAAATAAAAAATAAAAAAATAAAAAAAAACATTTGCAATAGTATGTTATAATCTGGAAAAAGATGCAAATGGAATTACAAAATGTGGTTTTTTTTTTGTTTTTTTTTCTGAATAATTTGAAATCCAGTGTAACTAGTCATTCTGAAGAGGAAAGTGGCTAAAGAGCTGCTGTCCAATAAGTTTCTTCTGTGTTTAGCGATATGTCACAACATCAGACCTTGTGAAGTTGGTGCTGACTGACTTTTCTAGTATGAGAGAAGTAAGAAGACATTTCTGCAAAGCCATTTCAGTATCTCATCACTATGAAAGATATGTAAGTGATCTCAATATTGTGGTCTATGCCATGGATTAAATGTTACATACTAAGATTTTATTGACTCATTTTCTGCCAACTCTGCTTAAAGGGATGACTTTCTAGGCAAGATTGAAAGGATGGTTACTCATAGGTTTTAGAGTCTCTTAGGATTCTAACCAAGGCATTTATCTTTCATAAAAAAGTACTTAAATAAAGAAATAGCCACAGGCATGTTGTCTTTGTGTGCAAATCTGATTCTTACTGTTACAATCTTGCTGGAATGCACTCTATTCTTGGAAGAAATTTTCAAATCCAAATATATGTTTTCCGTTTTACAGTATTTTTCCATTTTTTACTACAAATTTATCTCTGTGACTTTACACTGTTAAAAGAAAGTTATTTTTTCAAGACTTACTTTAGCTCTTACTAATGTTAGCTTTGACATCACAGTGTTTTTACTTAAGAATATCCAAAGCAGATTATAACTTATTTCAGGTATTATCCTGTACAAATACATCTGAATCTGTCCCATCTTCAGCCTTACATGTTACTCAATATGCATGTGAGGTCTTTACCATCTGTGGTATATTTAATACACTCAGACTCTGGCCTCCACAGTGTTGAGAGGTTAAATTATCTCTTAGAAAATTAAATGTTGAAATACTTCTGAGGATGTGGACATTAAGCAGAAAACTGGTTTGTAAATTACTTAAATGATACATAATTGCTGTAAACTTTCTCAAGTATACAGGAAGCAAACTTTAAGTAATCTTTTGGGGAAACTGGCATATTCTAAGGAATAACCAGCTTCATTGTCTTCAGCTGAGTGCTTAACATAAAATCGTCTCATTGTGATGTAGAAAAAGGTTCTCAAGTACATTCGTAATCTGTGGAAAAAGGTAGGTTTCTCTAATATGCAAGGCAAAGAATCTAAACTAAGACTCTTGTTGATTATTGTTCCCTAGAGGAGATCTCTACTAAACATGGAGTGAATCTAGACATAATTCGTATTATTAATGGTTCCCTATATCACTGTTATGCTTTCACATTTTTAAGAGAAACATTAAATTACTGAATACCTTTTGATGAATTTCAGAAAGGAAAAATATATGAATAGATTACTTTGAATAAAATACTATATTTGACAGTGTGTTTCCAGGTTTACTGTGTCACATTAGTTATCTTATAACAATCAGTCAAGTATTAGGATCAGAACCTAAAAATTGGAATTGATTATATTGTCACTGCTTAGCATTGGACCAAATAGTCTTGCTACTGATGCACAAGGCGCAGCAGATGTTAGATCTGTGAACATAAAAAGTATACTTTAAAATGTCTTAACCCCTGTAGTTCCTAATTTGCTGACTACCAAATACCACTTTTCTTTTGAATGTGGTGTGCTTCCCTGAAGCCAACAGCTCAAAGCCATTTATTAGCTTGGATTAGCACCTCACTAGTTATGCTCACAAAGCTTTAGTTTGTCTCAAAGACAGACCAAGCTTGCATTTCATGAATGGAGCATGCTAATGTCTGCTTTGTAAAACTCAGACAGAACCACTGGTTCCATGACATCTGTGAATTGTAAGGGCAACGTCTGCAAATATGTATGTGAAAAAGGAAGCTGAGGAACACAGAGTTTGTAAATCAAACTCTTTGGTGACTGTAAGAAAAGTTAAAAGCTTTCAGTTCCAGCAATTGTCTATGTCTGTTTTTCTTTGTAACCATTGTATTATATTTCTCATTTTAAAAGTTAAGAACTGAAGAAAAATTGACCTCATATCTCAAGGTATTCTAATGCAATGCAAAAAGATCTAAATCTTGCCAAATGATGATTGCAATTTAAAATGAGAATAATTATTAATGGGTATTTCATTTTTGAACTATTATATTATTGGTCATACAAAATCAGCCCTGAAATGGTTAAAAACATTTTATATTGAGAGTTGAGTTTTTCATAGGTACATGTATTCTCAGTGAAGGTGACTCAGCTGAAAAGTAGTTATCTGCTAATTTTATCTTGGGCCACCACATCTGAAAGAACAGAAGACCTGGAGCTGAAAGCTTACAAGGACCAACGGGAGACTAGAGTGCAGTACTGAAGTATGAATTCTAAAACCTGAAAACGTGAAACTTTTTTTTATCATACTTTGTTTTTGCTTTATGAACAGGCATAATAAGATTTTGCCTTCAGTATGTCCATCCCTTGTCTTTTTGCTTGCTTGACCAGTTTCCAAACCTTTATCCCACAGAAATGTGTCAAAAGACTAGCTTCAAATATGTCTTAACTTTGAGAATGTTCAGATCTCTTTTTTCAACTGTTAGTTTTATGTCACAGTGGGTGCTTCATGCCAAGTTTGGAGGAAAAAGGACAGTGAGTTCTGAGAAATTCTTAAAAAAATACAACTATTGTTACTACGCTGCAAAGGCAGGGATGTCCAGGAATCTAGGCACAGAGAGATTTTGGAAAGTGTGGCAACAAAGTAGAAGTGATATGAGAGAGTTATATTTTTTTGGCATCTCTTTTTATCCAGTGTTGGATGAGAGACATTAGGAGGTAACATCATAGAATCACTGAGGTAAAAAGGAATGTCTTGAGAGCATCTAGTCCAACCTCCTTGCTCAAGCAGAGTCAAACAGAGCAGGTTGTCCAGGACTTTGTTTTGTTAAACAAGATATATAAATTGATTACAGTTCATCACTATGATCCCTAGGAATTTTTCTGAACATCTTAGATAGTGATTATGAGTTTATGATTACCTGTTCTTTCTGAAGTTGGTCTAAGCAGATAGATTGCAATGATTTACCAGTTAATTTCATTTTACATATTAAAATTAAAGCAGATTATTTTATAGGTAAAATATATAGCTACTGTATATGGTACATATATATGCAGTTATAATCAGTATTGCAATCAAACCATATCTCCTTCCAGCCCTAAAAGAAGAGAAAATGATTCAGCAGTATCTGACTTGGCTTAGGATGGGGCTAATTATATTCAATTACTTGATATCACAATCTGACTACAAAGATCATCTGGAACCATGGTGTAAATTTCTCTCAAAGGCTGTAGTAATGATAACAAGTTGCTATCTCAATGATATTTGAAGAAAACAACAGTACCCAAAATCTCATTTGTGTGTAATTGGTTATATACAAGCCATAAGGTATGCAACTGCCACAAAACAACTCTGCCTGAGGAAAATAATCCTTATTTAGAGACAAACTGTAGTAACTTGCCTCTTAAACATTATTTACACAGTGATAAATCTTCCAGATTAGCTTCCAGGTACTTCTGTATCGCTATTTTTATACATATGTGTATTCAAATACATTTTTTTTTCTCAACTACTTAACTTTAAAGCACAATGATATTGACTTTCACCCTGTTTCACTCACACTTGTTCTTTTCATTTATTCATAACTCTCTTTCTACTTTTCATGTTAAAGTTATTGTTTTCCAATTTTCCCCAATTTTCCATTGCCTTTCAGTTTCTCCTGATTTCTCTTCACTGAATTGTTTTTTTTTTTTGTGTGTGTGGTTTTTTTTGTTTTTTTTTTTTGCAGCCTCAAGGCCTTAGAAATTGTAATTTACTATGCATTTTCTCCCTCACCAATTATACCCCAGCAGCTGTTTGTAAAAGAAAAACGACGTTAGTCACTTTCCTATCCGTATTGAACTATGGGCAAAATACTTAACTTGGTGCATGGAGGAACTGACTAATCATCTTTCCTTTACAGCCAGATTCATATATAGAATAACTCAGAAGAATGAATCATTCTGAAAGCTGGTACATTGCGTTGTACCTTGGAAAATCATTTCAGGCTCTGGCAGATCAGCTCAGGCATCAGCAGTTTAAGATGAAATTGTGCCCAACTCTGCCCAGCAGCAGATTAACATTTGTAGCAACAATTATGGGTGTTGTGTCATCATGCTTTACCACTACCACTCATTAGCAGGCCATGCGAATTTGTGATTTGTGTCTATGGAAGAGAACTAGAATGTGAATACACTATTCTTTCTTTACTGTAGATGTCATTTTTGTGCAGATATTTTTTCTTTAAATTATTATTCAGTTGGGGGTTGCTGAAACTCCTGGTGAAAGTTTGAGACAAAAAACACGTTTTCTGTATGCTTGCTCACAATCATGTCCTAGGCATGATTTACGCCTTCTGGTTAATCAGAACCTTTGTAAATTTGTACTGGTGCTGAACACAGACAGCAGATGGACAATTAATGATCTGCGAGGAAGGAATGGAGAAGAACAACATAAGAAGCAAAGTGTAAAATTATAAAGGAAATCCAGTAATTTCAATGATACTCTCTGTATCCTTCTACAAGCCTGAGAGCAAATATATATGCCTCTGACATCTAAAACAATGATTTATTTTTTTCTTTCTGAACAAACCAATCTTCTTCAAATTAGAATTCCGTTCTTGAATTATTCAATTATGTCTCCAATTTATAAATTAAAATTTCAAGGCCATCCTTCACTTTTTAAAACTTGCATAGTACCCTGGAGACACAGAAAACTAACACACAGAGTTTGATAAGACAGTATATAATTACGGTTCCTTTTCCTCAGTTATTTCTATGACCTTGTGTTTTCTGAAGATAAATACCTCTATTGGTGTGCATTGTTTACTATAGTTTACTATTGATTTATGTATAGAGCAGTTCTATTCCAAATGCATGTTCTTTCTTATGAGAGAAACAGATCTAATTTCATCTGCAGGAAGTTTCACCTGCTGAGATTTCTTTCAGCTACCTCTTCTTTAGATCAAGGATTCTTAAGGGCAGAAACACATGAACATTTATAGTGAAAAATAAAAATGAGAAAACAGGATGAACTGTAAGAAATTAGAACTCGTAATGATTTACTAAAACTCTTAACATTTTCTATTTTCCAGTACCCATTTTAAATTGCTAGCATTTAAAATCAAATAAGTCATTTGAAATAAAATTAATTTAAAAAAAAGAGACAGATTTTGTTTAAAATAAAAGAACTATCTTTTGGGTATATAAATACTTATTTATTTGTGTAAACAATAGCACTGGGTACCTGCCATAGCTTATCAGAGAAAATTGCCTTTGATCATGTTGTGAGGCTGTTGTGAGTCTTAGAATAGATCACCATGGACTTTCCTCGGAAATTATGGTTCATCTGTGTAGCAGAATTTATTATCCTGTATATGAACACTGAAAAAACTCAGCTTGTTAACACATGAGCAGCAACAACTGACCTTGAGAATTGCTTTTTTTATTACTACATTTCAGTACCACTGAAGAAGCTACATGATGCACGTTAAATTTAAAAAGAAAAAATTGTTAGGAATCTGAATATTAAATGTACAATAGATGGGCATTAACAGAACTAAGCTGAGGAGGTACTCTGCTCAGAAATAAAATGTAAGTATGCAAACACCATTCTAAGACAGTTCAGCTTCTTTGGAAGCTGTTAGTTTTCTTTCTGTAGGAAATTGCTTTTAATTTCTGAGTCTGATATCAACTCTAAAATTTTTAGTTGCCTATGCTCTTTAGGTATTAATGTTATTATCCATAAAATCTGAAATCTCAGAAGAATGAAGTAGAACACTTTTCTTTCTTCCTCCAGGAATTCAGGAATCATCGGGAAAATGTTCCCACTCTTATCTGAATATTACATATTTTCTTATCACAGCCTTCCCTACTCCCCTTATTACTTTTCTTATCTCCTTAATTCTTTTCTTACTGTGGAAAAATCCCACCATGACAAGCATTGTTGCCTGTTTCACGTTTTCTGACCAGAGCTTGCAGGAAATAGTGGAATAGGTAGAGGAGAAAACCACAGAGGAAGTCCAGAGGAAATCATCTCCATCTTGAATATGACAGTAAGAGAGATTTCGTGTCTCAGAATAAACTCAGTAAGTTTTGTTCTGAAATCCAGACTTGCTACAGAACCTAAATGAACTGAGATTATACTCAGTATTATGATCAGTAACCTCTTGAAAAATTAATTTGATTAATTACTTGCATTTAAAAGCCTACCATTCATACCTGCCACACAAATCAAGAATATCTTCACAGAATCACTACACTTTTTCTGCTCAGTGCTATCTAAGGAAGTGCCATTTTTCTCTTTTTTTTTCTTTCCCTGGTAACTGATATGATCTTTTAGTACATAAATTGTAAATGTTAATCTTATATTTGGGATTTTGATCTCAGACTATTTTAATTTGTTGTGCTCCTCCCATGCTTGCTCCCAGTGACTGCTCTTTCTCTAGGACATTTTTTTCTGAGTTCACAGTCTGAAAACTTAATTTTTCTTTCCTTCGGTTCAGACGGTGCTGATGCCAGGCAGCATGAAGACAACACTTAGCTGATTGCATCCATATCCAGCCCTTCAGATCTGTAGCAGAGTTGGCAGATTATGAAAGATCACAGCCTCTCTTATTGATTGAGAGAATATGTACTAACAAGATAGATCTTCCTCAATGTCAAAATGAAGAAATAAGTTCAAGTCTGAGGGAAGAATAGCACAGACAGTGTGAGCTGGGTAGTATGAGATCTGTACATAAACACCTTACATTTTCACTATTTTCAGATTAGTTGAGCAAAATCCAAAGTTTACCAAGACAGTTCTTGTCATTCGTCATTATTATTTACCATAAAATATAAAGTAGGATTATCTTTTCCTTGTCAGGACACAATAAGAAACCACAAAACTTATTTGTTGGCCTTACCTATAGAAGGAATTTAACGTGGTTCTTCCAAAAGTGAATGAAAGCATGGACACAATTCACTTGTCACAAGAATATTCCACAAGGCTTTTGCATTCTTTAACAGATGCATCTAGACCTTGCGTAGATTCATAGCATATAGCTATAAAAAGTAACAGCAATTCGGAACAGTACTGAATGTAGTGTTAATACAGTCAAGGAAGGAAGAAGGAAAGAACAATCTTCATGATGACAACAGTCCAAGAAATTTGAACTTATCTTGAAGTTTTTCTACTTCTATTGATTCCTGAGAATCAGTGATCAAAAGTTATCATAGTATATGTTCTTTTACTATTCTTATGTAAATCATTGTAGCCTTAAAGCAGCTTCTGTGCATACATCAGCAAGAATACATGGTACCATATGCCAGAAAGCATAGAATGAAATGTAAGTGCATTAATAAAATGGACAGACAGTATAATGAACCAATTAATTACAAATTTTTTCTTAACTAGAATCAATTAATGATAAACATATCATATAAGTGTTAAAGAACAAAAGCCAGAACAAATAGTTATGCCATAAAAGGTCAGTAATGATATTAAGGATGAATATAGGCTATGAGATAATAAAGAAAATTAAAATGAAATTGAGAGACAACAAATGGATTCACCACTTCATTGAGCAACATGTGAAGATCTGCATTTGGTCACAAAATAAGACTAAAGGCAAAGTTTAGTGAGTTTGCCTAGTTTTATGTGATTATGTCATTAGTTGTTGGGAACATCTGAAGATTAATGCTTGTGAATTGGACTAAAAGTTGTTTTGTAGTGATTTAGGGAGAAGCCTCAAATTTAAAATTGTCTGTTAAAAACATGTCACTGTTTTCTAGAATGCTGAATTTGCATTTTCCATTAACTTCACAGAAGACATAGACCAGTTGGTTGCAGACACTCCCATTTTTCTTACCTAACAGGTCACTTAGATCTTCTGCAAACCATCCTCTTAGTTTTGAAGTGTCTGAATAATGCGAAGTTCTTTATTCAGACTGTTTTGAGCATTGAGATTTCCCACAACTTGAGTGTGTTACTCACTCCCTGCCTTGGGCATACTATGAACTCCCCCTAGCATGTCATGTTCACTGAACTATGCCCTAGAAATTGTTTAATTAATAGAAGTGAGTGGGGACTAGTTTTTTTCTTTTCTTAATGAGTAAAAAAAAGCAAATAAATACTATTTATCTTATATCAGAAAATATTGTTTAATTGTCTCATTTCTTCTTACAACTCAAGGAATTCTGCATTAAAAACAAAACAAAAAAAAAATATGTCTCAAGCAAGATATACTCACTGAAAACAGTGTTCAAAAAGAATTGCCTACTGACATCAGTGAACATGGTATACATGTATCAAATAAGGTAAATATTACTTTTCCATGCTGGTATTTGAGAGACTGCCGGGGGGGGAAAAAAAAATCCTATCATTCTATTTTTTTAGAGCCCTTTCCTAAGTACTGTATCTCCTACTGTTATTTCCCTCTTTATGCCATCTTCAAAGCTTTCCAACTCCGCTGTTTCCTTCCATTAATAATTGAACTTTTGATCTTTTTTTAGAATGAATTCTACAACACAAACATGGTGATGCTCTTGCATTCATTACAGGGGAGTATGTCCTAGGTCTTCTATGGTTTGGTGGATTTTGTAAGATTTTAGAATTCTGACTGGAATTTGAATAACCTTGAACATAAATAAAGAAAAAACAAACCTAACCAGTAACAAATACTTCATAAATATAAAACAAGGAAACAAAAGATCACCATCAAGGCAGACTGAATCTGGTAGGGGAAGATCCCTTCCATTCTGCCTTACGCTCAGTGCCAAACACAGGCTCATGTGGCTTTTAGAGGAGAAGGAGAGGGACTGATAGTCCACAGGTCTAGGTCCAAGCCTGTTTACAAATTCTTGCACAGGGTCTGTAAATGGATAGTGAGAGTCTTATCCTTCTTTTCATATTGTGTTGTGCACTGTGTATGGTGTATTAAAAAGACAAAGAAAAAATGGAAGGAAGGAAAAAAGGAAGAAGAATGCCTCACATTTTGCACTGCAAGATATTTAAGTGTGCATAAGAGAAAGTGTTCTTCTAGACAAGCAAAAAGAAGGAGCTGTGAGAGACTCTCCATCATTTGGGGATTTTCTTATGCCAGGAAATTCAGACGTGGTTGATTGAGTGAGATTTATGATCTCTTTATGATACTAGAGCAGAATAATTAAACCATAAAAGATAGCATTTTAGTCTCTCATATCCCAAAAATATGGAGTCTACCACAAAACGCTTGGAGGATGATCCCTTGTCTTGCTCTTGTACAATGGCTGTTTCCTACTGACATAAGTGGACAGGGTATACACAGATCAAATAAGGTAACTTTTCCATGCTGTTAATTTATAGATTGCCAGAGACAAAACAATTTTTGTCAAATCTACACTGCTCAAATGCAAACACATACTTAAAAAATATTTTCAGGCAAACTGAAGCCTAGAGCATTAGCTGAGGGGAGGTATAAATTTGGTAGTAGTTTATCTGTTTTCATGTTCATTACTTCTGTATCTATTTGTGTATAATTTAGCAAACCACTAAAGGAAAAGCCCTCACTACAGTGTCTTGGGGGTACATTCTGGGGGTACAAGCTGTGATTTTATCTTCACTATTAAATGCTCTTTAAATGACATTGACAACTTAGAAGCTAAATATCAGATTAAACAAGGGTGGTGGTGAAAGGGGACAAAGGCAAAACAACTCAACCTCACAACACATTATGAACATCTAGATCAACTCAGACCAGTATTTGCAAAGTATCTTTGATTCCTCTAATAGAAGTGTTCCTAACTGATGTTTGCAAGTGTCTTATTTTTTTACATCATAAAACACATCACTTGAATAAACGACTGTATTAATAAATAAACAAATGAGTGCACAACAGATAAATCAACAACTTGGAAATTAAGCTTCTGCATCTGCCACAGAATGGTTAGAAATTTCACTAGAACCCCAAATTCCCCACTCCTTTATCCTAGAAATTCAATTTCTGCTATTTCAAACTGTTTCTGAATGTTGTGTGGGGAAAAAAAAAATGCATATGACAGTATTTGTAAGCTATGTCATAAAATCACCTTATAAGCCCAATCTTTACAATATTTATACATAACCCTCTGTCTGGCAATTTATCGCTAACTTGACATATTATCTATATAGAACAAATAGCCTGCTGAATTTATTATAGGCATGCAGGAAAACATACGGGTAGATTCTTCTCTTATTTTTAATAGCATAAATCAGAACTAAAAATGCTGAGGTTACTCAAGTTCCACTTGTTTAAAAGTGTTCAGAAGCAATCCCAAACTTATCAGTACGTTTTCTACCTAAGTGAGTTTGTGTCAGGCAGATTTTAACACTGTTGTCCAAATCCATTTTTTTATCCGTTCTCATTAGGGTGTTATTTAAACCTTTTAAATATCATCAAGGATTTATGCCATTGTCTTGCCATCTTTAGCTCAGCCAGTATCCAAATGTCTCTCTTGAAGCCATACTTATTTAATTGTAGCAGTGCCAAACTGCATTAATTATGTCATTTTTTAAAATTTATGAACAGTATTTAAAAATCTTGAAATATTTATGGTAGTTTGGATGTAGTTGCTTCTGTTCAGAACTTTAGAAGTAGTATTGCGTCTACTTTTCAGCTCTCCTATACAGGGATCTCATAGAAAGAGTCCAGTGGAGGGCATCAAAGATGATTAAATGCCTGAAGCGTCTCCTGCACAAGGAAGGCTGAGAGACTTGGGACTTTCCTATCTGGAGAAGACTGAAAGGGGATCTTATAATTTTTTTTTAAGTATCTACAGTGCAGGAGTCAAGTCGATGGGTGTGGACTCTTTTCTGTGATACACAGCAATAGAACAAAGGGCAATGAGCCGAAACTGAAATACGGGAAGTTTTATGCTAACAAAATGAAGAACTTACTCGCTATCAGAGTGACAGAGCACTGGAACAGGTTGCCCAGAGAGACTGTGTAGCTTCCTTCACTGGAGACAGTAAAAATCTAACTGAATGCCTACATGTGTGAGCTACTGTAGGAAACCAGTGTTACTGGGGTGGTCGGACTTGATACTCTCTAGAGGTTCCTTCCTCCCTCTACAATTCTATGACTCTGTGATTCTGTAATGTTTTACCACTATACCATAGCTGTTCACTTATGTCTTTGATTTGCAGGAATAGGTTGCTGGTGCTTTTTATGAGCTTAAGTTCCAAAAAGGATAATACAAATTTATAAACATTTATCAAATGTTAAATTTATATATTTATTCACATATACATATGTACTCAACATATCAATCCCTTCATTGAAACTCGGATGTCTTATGTTGCATTTTCTTTTTGTGCCTGTGTTGTGCTATGATAGTAAATATTATAATTGGCCAACAGTGCAACTTTCAACACTGGATCATAGAAAATGAAAGTGAATAAAAGATCCTTACATCTCCTCAGTTAATTCTAATGGGGCTATTCAATTCTGATCTATTTTACCCTGATCTGCTTTTTATTATTTATATTCACAAAATGTATCAAACCATACAATGGATTTAGTGAAAAAAAACTTCAAGGGTCCTCAACATTTCACTTCACACTACTGCGTTAAGGTAACAGGATCTGATCTCAGAGGTCTGTAACATTTTAAAAGCAACACATTCCTTACAGAAAACAGCAAGTATAAACAATTTTTTTTTCAGAAATTCTTTATGAAGAAAGAGGAGAAAAATAGCTCATTTTTCCCTTCTACTTCATGCCTGCTTCAAAAATGGAGGTAAAATCCAAGCAAATAATGATCCATTTTAGCTGCTGCTCTTGTGCTTTCTGAAAGGAGGAAAAGGAAGGATGCTGTTAATACTAATAAAAATTTCAATAAGATCTAATTCAAATTTTTCAATGCACACATATGAATTAAGCACGCTTGTATTCATTATCTTGATACTCATGCATATATATGTTAAGGTGGGATGAAATCTTAATTGGAACATTTAGCTTAGATTCATAGATTCATAGATGCATTAGGTTGGAAAGGACCTACAAGATCATCTAGTCCAACCATCCTCCTATCACCATCCCTACCCACTAAACTACTAAATCAAATCCCTTAGCACCTCATCTAAACGCTTCTTGAACAGCGCTAGGGATGGTGCCTCAACCACCTCCCTAGGCAGGCCATTCCAGTGCCTGACCACTCTTTCAGAGAAAAAGTTTCTCCTCAAATCTAATCTAAATCTTCCTTGGCGCAACTTGTGGCCATTCCCTCTCGTCCTGTCACTAGTAATCTGGGAGAAGAGGCCGGTCCCCTCCGCACCACAACCCCCATTCAGGAAGTGGTAGAGTGCAATAAGGTCCCCTCTGAGCCTCCTTTTCTCCAGACTAAACAATCCCAGCTCCCTCAGCCGCTCCTCATAAGACTTGTGCTCCAGACCCCTCACCAGTTTTGTTGCCCTTCTCTGAACACGCTCCAGGGCCTCAATGTCTTTCTTGTAGTGAGGGGCCCAAAACTGAACACAGTACTCGAGGTGCGGCCGCACCAGAGCTGAGTACAGGGGGATGATCACCTCCCTGCTCCTGCTGGCTACACTATTTCTAATACAGGCCAGGATGCCGTTGGCCTTCTTGGCCACCTGGGCACACTGCCGGCTCATGTTAAGCCGAGCATCAACCAACACCCCCAGGTCCTTTTCCTCTATGCAGTCTTCAAGCCACTCCACCCCAAGCCTATAGCATTGCATGGGGTTATTGTGGCCAAAGTGCAGGACCCGGCACTTGGCCTTATTGAACCTCATCCCATTGATCTCAGCCCAGCTATTCAGCCTATCCAAATCCCTCTGAAGGGCCTCCCTACCCTCTGGCAGATCAACACATCCTCCCAGCTTGGTGTCATCTGCAAACTTACTGAGGGTACACTCAATCCCCTCATCTAGGTCATCAATAAAGATATTAAACAAGATGGGCCCCAATACCGACCCCTGGGGGACACCACTCGTAACGGGACGCCAGCTGGACTTAACTCCATTAACCACTACCCGCTGGGCACGGCCCTCTAGCCAGTTCCCCACCCAGAGGAGAGTGAACCTGTCCACACCACGGGCTGCCAGTTTCCCCAGGAGAATACTGTGGGAGACCGTGTCAAAGGCCTTGCTGAAGTCCAGGTAGACTACATCAACAGCCTTTCCCTCATCTACCAGTCTGGTCACCCAGTCATAGAAGGAGATGAGGTTGGACAAGCATGACCTGCCCTTTGTGAACCCGTGGATGAAAGCAGGGGTTCCATCATAGCTTGCTCCTTTTGGGTCTGCTGACTGAATAACAAAAGTGATGAATGAGTATATTTAAGTGGAGAATGAAGCGAGGATACAGGAAAGGGTATTGCTGTCTTCCCAGAGCCCTGCTGATCCCAATAGAACTTTAATCTGGATCTGCAGTGAATCTTCACACAGGGAACAGCAACTTTAATTTTTGGTGACAGTAGGAACTGGAATAAAATGGAAATAATTTTATGGTTAGAGAGCCAAAGATCCTACACATACTTAACTAACGTATAGAAAAGGACATAGAAATATGAGAAACATTTTTAAAAATTATCTATTTAGAGGGTGGTTGTCTTACATCACTACCACATTTTTGCATAGCAACATGCCTGTTATTTATGCAAATTATCTCAAGATATATTTTGCATATTTGTGTAATTTGCATATGCTCACCTTTATTGGAAGAATAGATTTAACACTGGAGAATGTGTCAGCCTATTTGACAGCTCTGGTGAATGAACCCCACAGGCTAACCTGTGTTCATTATCTCTTCCATCATTTCTCCTTTTGGTAGTGATGAAAACAGGGATAACAAGGAACAGAGGGCTTGAAAACAGTGTATCTGAATATATATATTTTTATTTCTGTTCTCTCTTTGCATCAACTGTAGATGCTATTTCATCTCACTTATTTTCCTGTCCTTGCCAGCAGCTGCACTTTAGTTATAATTCCATACAAACTAGTCAGTTGAATCAAAATCATACTAATAAACACGCTAGAATGGATTTTTAAATATCTTAAATGTGCAGAGCATCCATTCTTCTCACTATGAACAAAGTGCTACCACAGTATTACATGAGAATCTCATACCTTTGGTCAAGAATGAATTAAGTGTTGTTTGTGCAAAACTGAACATGAGCTGCTACTCTTTGAATATTAGTTTTGAGGACACCAGCATCTGTGCTATAATCAACTGGCCTTTCACAAGGTCCAGAGTCAAATGTGAGTCTGCTAGTTAGGAGGGATATCTGGAGTTTTTCCTTTAAGTCACCTCTAAAACCCTGGATATGGGGGAAAAAAATAAATCCCAAGATTCCTTCTCATTTTACTTACCCAACAGAACTGTGTGAAATGAATTTGCATATGGATACAGTGGATGAAATCTGTTCTAGCTAGAGAATTCATCTTAAAAAGCAGTCTTTGATTTATTTTTGGGATGCTTTCAGAGTTATTGAACTCAGTAAAATTGATTGAGAACAGAACATCAAAACTACAAGCACAATGGAAGCTTCAAGTACAAATTATTAGAGGCATTTTACTTTTCATAATACAGCTGGATTAGTAGCATTTTGTAGATATTTGAATTTTGATAAGAAATTACTGAGCTTTGGAACCTTGAAAATTTCATGAATAAGAGAAAAGGAAATCACTTGTACTTTTTGTGAGATTTCAACTATGTCATTACTGAGAAGAATCAACATTTAGAACTAGTAGGCAAGTATTTCTTGCATTTAATCATTTAAGTCCCAGTGATACAGAATAGAAATCCAAGTATCTGTGTCAACCTTCGGATATTCCAAAGCATTTGTATTTTCAGTTTTCTGGACTCTTTTCTGGAAAAAGGATTATCTCTACTTCCTCTGCTTCCAACTACTCTAAAGCACATGCTTTTTGAAATGTGTTCTGTTGAGCTTTTCCTACTTTCAGTGGCATCTCAGAGATGCCATTACTGAGTGAAATAAATTACTCTCCAAATATGACATTCATTTTCTAGAGAATTTAATTTTCAATGTTATTCTTGCTATTTTTTTAGAAATTCTGTTAAAATAACTTGATTGTTTTTCAGTAGGTGTCACCTACTTTAAAAGTATCCTAGGAATGAGAATTAAAAAAGAGAAAAACAAACAAACAAACAAACATTTTTGTTCTGTGCAAATAAAGAAACTTTCAGAGCCAACAATAGCTTTGGACAGAAGTGATGTGAATGACATTATTTCTTTTGTTTTAATTAACTCCAATTAATTTTAATCCCTAGAGCATGTGCTGAGTTTTAAATATGTATCTCTGCCAACAATCAAAGACAGATTACTACTTATGCTGTATTCCCCATCCATATAGAATCAATAAAACAGTTCCTATATTCTATGAAGTTCTGCAAAGATATAGTAATTGTCTGCCATTGAGAACAAAGCTGTCCCACACTTCATAGTTCTTGTTCAGATTAAAAAACCCTTCCCTGTGAAAGGAAATCATTTGTCACTGCTAATAAACTGGAAATGCTTTCAACAGCAGCTAGGCCAGTGTGAGGATGTATTGGCCCTAAAAATGTTGACAAGACAGTTGTGTAAAAGAAATGACAGACATTCAAAAATGCACGAAATAGAAACACTCCATACAGTTACTTAAGAACAGCTGCCCTCCAGGGATGGATGGCCTTTTCTTAGCTTTGATGAAATCAGGAATAGAGTCCAAATTGCAGCTAATTGAAACCACTAAGAACAAACAGTTATCTCGGAAGTTCAACATTAATTTGACTAAGGTAAAAGAGGAATGTTATCTGAGAGATAGCTAATTAAGATGTGGAATAAGTAATCAAATGATTCTTCTGACCTGACCTAGAAGAAGAAGTTTCATATAAGAAAGGCATCATTCATTTAGGTGAAACAGAGGTCACCTGTTTTAAATGCTGAAATGAGTGAATTTTAGACAAGTTCCTTTTATGTTCACCCTTTAATTTTCTAATATGCATCCAAATCAAGACGTACAGCTGTCTTCATATTTTAATAATTTCAAAGAAAAGTGGAGGAGATGCAGAAACTTAAAAGTCAGCTCCTAAAATAATTTGATTTGAGATAGGCATGATGAGAGGACTCAGATAACACTATCTGGTGAAAGATTCTTAAACAGAATAATTACTGAATAATTATAAATATTAGCCTTGCAACTGACTATAATATGGAGGGCATGGATTTGATTAACTGAAAAAGGACCAGACCTTATTGTGAGGAGTGTCCACAGCATCTAGCAAAGAAAATAGTCTACCCAGAAGGAACCTGCCTCTTGTAGAGAGGACGCATGGGGGAGCAGGGGAAAAGTGTGAAGAGGAAGGAATGGCAGAAAGGGAGTGACCACATCCTCTGTTGCTGGCAACCCCTGTGATATTCCAGGTGGGGAGAAGGTAGAGGGATTGGGAATGAAGGAGTGAACTAATGCCTGGGACAAGAAAGGAAGGGGTGAGGTGTTAATTCAATTATTATTTATTTCTTACCACACTTGTCAATTATATTTGTCAATAAATTATATCATTTTTTTCTGAAGTCACATCTGCTTTATCCATAGCAGTAATTGGTAAGCAATCTCCCTATTCAATATCTCAGGCCAGGACTTTTCTCATCTCCTTTGCTTTCTGCTTTCCTGTTGAGGAGAGGGAGTGGGAAAGCAGCTGGCCAGCCTGGTAAATGGTAAATCATAGAAATATTTTGTGCAGATCAAAAAATGGTTAAAGCAGAGTCTTTTTTATTTAGTTCAGATATATAAGAGCTGTGTGAAGAGATATGTTGTACACAATCAAGGTAATTAATAGAGATGAATGGTGCAAATGCTGGGGTGACTTGTAGGACTATAGTCAGCTGGAGAATAAGAAATCAGGAAAACAGCAGTTTGGAGCATCTTAACTGATATAAGAGAAAGACGTTGCTGTCAGCAATGGAGTCACTTGTCTCCACTGCACACTGAGTGACTGAGCTATTCTGGAGATTGGACTCACTATGTGAACATTACTGTATGCCAATACCTTAATAAACTGTTATCTCTTTTTATCCAACATTCTGTCAAGCACTAAGGGTCTATGCAGTGTGTTATCTATACTGTGAAAGTATTCTACAGAACCCTAAGTGCTTTACATAGTCATCATCCAAATTTAAATAAAAACAATTTTGTTACTGTTCAAAGGAATGTAAACAGCTTCTTTTTCCTTCTTTTATCACTCTCTCTCTCTTTTTTTTTTTCCTTTTTAATTCTTTTTATTTGAGATTGTATGATGGAAGGTGTAGTAGTGTCAACTGAATCTTTTCAGAGACCTTAACTGAAACTCTGGGTAGCACCAACTACAAGGTGCTGCATGACTTGGGAGAAAGTAATTTAATTTGGTCATTTACCCCTACCTTGACCATATTCTGTCTCACTTACTGAAACTATAGGTCAACAGAAAACTATAATTCGCTATGTACATTTCAAAAGCTTAGCAGAGTGAAGCTGTCTTAAGACAGAACCTTAAAACTCAACTGTAATAAATACTAATCTCAATCTGTAGCTTTTAATGTCCTACACTATCTGTGCTGTGTAATGTATTAATATAATTGTTGGATACTGAAAGCAAAATATTTTTTAATTTCTGTTCAGATTTACTTAAAATTAGATCAATAATTTCTTAGAATATTATTTCTTAGTATTTGGAATTAAGAACTCACATAAAGATGTCAGTCTTCAAAAGCAGAGAATATCCATTATTTCATATAAAAGAAATATCCTACCAATTCTGTGTTTGGAAGTATTCTGGTTTTAATAGCAGTTTAATAAAAAGCAAGATGTATTTGCTGCAAACTTATGTGTATATATATATGTATATATATTTATATATTTAGTTATTTTCTGTTGAAAAGCATGGTAGTGTAAGATATGGAGAAATAACTGTATGATGAGATAATATAAAGACTGCCCATTTGTGATTCTTCGTATAACTCTACTTAGTATGGGATCTTATGTTTGTTAATTAAAGACTTTTCTATTTCCACTAGATGGCTGCTTCTGGAAGACTAGCCTCTTAGCATAAAATTAATTAACCTTCAGAAAACAATCTAAGGTACTTCATTGACCTCTCTGCTGCCAAAAAAAGTAAATCACATTACTGGATGTTTCACAAATCTTTAAATGGCCTTCCATGACGTGTGGTGAAAGAGTATAAAATATTAGATACTCTTTTGTTTTACATCATATGGTAGAGGAACACAGAAGGCAATTATTTCTGCATCGTATATCAGAACACTCTTTTGTCTCACAGTTGAAGAAGCACGGGGACACTGTGAAGAAACATATAGAGGATACTATATCGGTTTCACTCTCCTTGATCCTTTTTATATAACATTCTACTCTTCCCTTCTTCCCTAAAAGAAACATTATGCAAAAAATAAACACCAGAACCAATTGGCTCAGCCATGTCTTTCTTCATGTCTAAAAACTATCGTAGCTTATTTTGTCCAGATTTCACATCACTTGAAAATATCTTATTTGTATGCTACTTCTAGATGCAAAGAAAGTGAAGGATGCATTCTAATCTGTGACAAAATATGAAATACAGGAAAAGTTTTAATTTCTAAATCCTCCTTCCTTTTGAACAAACATCACCAATACCCTTACATGCATGCCATTTTGGAATCTGTTTTGATTTAGATAAGTGCATTAATTTTGGAATTAAGTATCTTCTTCAAGAATAGAAAATGTTATGGCTAGTGACATTAAGTTACTCAGTGGTCTGGCTTATTTGCATCANCAATCAAGGTAATTAATAGAGATGAATGGTGCAAATGCTGGGGTGACTTGTAGGACTATAGTCAGCTGGAGAATAAGAAATCAGGAAAACAGCAGTTTGGAGCATCTTAACTGATATAAGAGAAAGACGTTGCTGTCAGCAATGGAGTCACTTGTCTCCACTGCACACTGAGTGACTGAGCTATTCTGGAGATTGGACTCACTATGTGAACATTACTGTATGCCAATACCTTAATAAACTGTTATCTCTTTTTATCCAACATTCTGTCAAGCACTAAGGGTCTATGCAGTGTGTTATCTATACTGTGAAAGTATTCTACAGAACCCTAAGTGCTTTACATAGTCATCATCCAAATTTAAATAAAAACAATTTTGTTACTGTTCAAAGGAATGTAAACAGCTTCTTTTTCCTTCTTTTATCACTCTCTCTCTCTTTTTTTTTTTCCTTTTTAATTCTTTTTATTTGAGATTGTATGATGGAAGGTGTAGTAGTGTCAACTGAATCTTTTCAGAGACCTTAACTGAAACTCTGGGTAGCACCAACTACAAGGTGCTGCATGACTTGGGAGAAAGTAATTTAATTTGGTCATTTACCCCTACCTTGACCATATTCTGTCTCACTTACTGAAACTATAGGTCAACAGAAAACTATAATTTGCTATGTACATTTCAAAAGCTTAGCAGAGTGAAGCTGTCTTAAGACAGAACCTTAAAACTCAACTGTAATAAATACTAATCTCAATCTGTAGCTTTTAATGTCCTACACTATCTGTGCTGTGTAATGTATTAATATAATTGTTGGATACTGAAAGCAAAATATTTTTTAATTTCTGTTCAGATTTACTTAAAATTAGATCAATAATTTCTTAGAATATTATTTCTTAGTATTTGGAATTAAGAACTCACATAAAGATGTCAGTCTTCAAAAGCAGAGAATATCCATTATTTCATATAAAAGAAATATCCTACCAATTCTGTGTTTGGAAGTATTCTGGTTTTAATAGCAGTTTAATAAAAAGCAAGATGTATTTGCTGCAAACTTATGTGTATATATATATGTATATATATTTATATATTTAGTTATTTTCTGTTGAAAAGCATGGTAGTGTAAGATATGGAGAAATAACTGTANCTAAAAGAAACATTATGCAAAAAACAAACACCAGAACCAATTGGCTCAGCCATGTCTTTCTTCATGTCTAAAAACTATCGTAGCTTATTTTGTCCAGATTTCACATTACTTGAAAATATCTTATTTGTATGCTACTTCTAGATGCAAAGAAAGTGAAGGATGCATTCTAATCTGTGACAAAATATGAAATACAGGAAAAGTTTTAATTTCTAAATCCTCCTTCCTTTTGAACAAACATCACCAATACCCTTACATGCATGCCATTTTGGAATCTGTTTTGATTTAGATAAGTGCATTAATTTTGGAATTACGTATCTTCTTCAAGAATAGAAAATGTTATGGCTAGTGACATTAAGTTACTCAGTGGTCTGGCTTATTTGCATCAGATTTTTATTACATACTTCAGAGTACTATGAGGGATTTTAATTATGTGTAAGAGTGCACTGAATTCACGAAAATATTGAACTCATGCACTGAGTTTTCCTGCATCCTCTGTACCTCAATCCTGTGTGACTTCAGATAGACTATTTTGTCTCTGCAATTTTAATTTACTCATCTGTAAACTAATCTACTTCTTGTCTTAAAACAGATCTAAAGTTTAAAAGTAGTTTACTATGATACTAAGTATGCAACACAGAAAATCAAACACTTAACATCAAAGAAACAATGTTTCTTTATGTATTGTAACTAACTTTGCTGTTCTCCAGTTCTAAATCTGTTGCTGCTAGACATTGATAGCTTTCCGAAGTGTTACTACTGAAGCTCAGATGTAAGAGATGTAGAAAGTGGAGAATAATGCAGTTTGATCAAGTCTACTTTGTCCAAGTTAGACTCTTTTGCCTAGTGCAAATTATAATGAACAACTGTCAATAGCTGCCTCCTTCAATACTCAAAAATTACTGGTATATTTTAACATTCCTGCTTAATAGAGGAAAACTTTCACTTATTCTGTTCTGAGTAAATTTTATTTCTGATGGAAACTATTTTGATAAAGCTACCTGACTCGGCTGCAATGAATTTTGTTATCAGGATTCCTTTCCTTCTTAAATCATTCTTCAATTTCTTCTCCACAAAAATTGAGAATTCTACAAATGTTTTTCAAGGATTCAAGGCCAAGAACTGATACTGTGGCTCAGAGATGAGACAAAATTACTATATTTTAAGGGAGAACAATGATAACGTCTGAGCAACAGGGCCATGAAAGTTAAATATACCCAGTAGGACCACAGAGATGGAAATAGCGTACCTTAAAAACTCAAAGTGAAAGAGCAATGGAATGGTTAGGTTTAAAACTATAAAGCAAAAATGCAGAAAAGTGTCAGTGGCAGAGGAGCTGGAAAATTTCTCCTTCCTGCCTAATGGATAACTGTCTGCCCAGCTAAGGCACTACAGATGTCTTACTGAGATGCTGAGACATTGCTTAGCAGCTTCTTAAATCTTAGTGATCTTCTATGTCTGCATTGATCAGTAAAGAAATACTTTATTTATTTTTATGCATGTATGAGTGTATATGTAGATATATGAAGGCTACTCTGAAAGTAATGCCTCCTATTTTGTTATGTTGACTCACAACATCAGAGGTGGATGTTTGTGGTATGGCAGTAGAGGTTGAATCTTCCTGCCAATATTCCATTACATTTTACAGTTGTGCGATGAGTGGCAGCAGAGGGGCAGTTTGTCAGAATGACATCTGACATGGAAGTGGGTATGAACCAAACATATGTCACTGAATTCCTCCATGAGGAAAAACTTGCACCCATTGACATTCATCAGTTCTTCCTGGATATTTATGTAGACCAAACGTTGGATGTCAGCACAGTGAGTATGGGTAGTGTGTTTCTGTGGAGACAACTGCAAGCCACGTTCCAGATGGCCATACACATGTATCACACCATGAAATGAAGAACGTAATAATTAGCACACCTATGAGAACTGGCAACTGGTGTTGACTACTTGAAAGATAGTGTTTTGCAGCTGAGAATTTGTTCTATCTACTAGTGTTATTTTGCTCTTTGTAGCCGTTGAAGTTTCCATGGATAGAAATAGGAGGCATTACTTTCAGAGCAACCTGGGCGCATACATTTGTACACATATATGTATACACATATCTTTCCTGCTTTTAAAGATTCTTCTTGCTCAGCTAAAAGAATACCAAGTGTAGTGACCCCAAAAGAGAAAGTAATAACAGTAAACATTTGAAATGGTTTTAGAAAGAAAATCAAATGAAAATTCAAAACTAAGAGATAATACAGTCTCTTTAAAAAAAAAAAATAAATAAAAAGGTTTGGAATAAGACGTTCAAAAATATTAACATTAAATCCCTTATATACACATAATTAAATGCTATACTCTTCAATAACTCTGGAGAGAGATGCTGAAATTCTGGGACGATTTAAAATAATCATAATTAATAGTTCTCCATCTATTCTCAGTCATTTTGACACTATACCATTTCAGTATGAAGGGTTGCTTTTTTGAAGTATGATGCTGGGCATTCTAAGTTACCAATTAGGATGCAAACCTGTGTGCTACCTATTGCTAAAATATACTCAATCTGCATACAAAAAAAGAGAGTCAAACAAACAAGAATGCTGCTTCTGGAATTTAAAGTAACTGAGATATAAACCTGACTCTAAGCCAAGAGAGAAACTTTTCATAGTAGGAAAAAAAAAAACAAAAAAACCCACAATAAAATTTTCTTATTTCTAAGGCTGGATATGGTGAAATAAATTTCAATTCTTATTGTAGTATCTAGTCAGTATAATAGTTTCTGCATTCCAGACTGAAAATAATGTTTCATAGATCTTGCTTCATTATACAAATTACATAATAATAATAATAAAGATTTTGGATTTATAATGTTATTTAATTGTATTTTGAGATTCTCATGTCAACACCTCAGTCATCAGCCACTGAAAGCCAGAAGAGTTTTTAGTGTTCAGTGCATCTCAGTTATATTCTCTTAAAAGCTATTCAAATCCTACATTTCTGCTTCTCTGGTTCAGAACAATAACATCTGAGGACAACAGAAGCCTATATACAGTCAGGACCATAAAGAGTTTACTGATTCTCCTTGAATTAAAACAAAACTGGTGAATCTATGCTGCATAAAAATATTTCCATATTTTCCCAGTGTCTTCCGAACTAAGTATTCTGATCATCACTGTGTATTGTAAAACATGGGCAAAAGTAGTTCACTAGATGCTGGATTTCTTGTCATCATTTTAAACGTCTTCAGTGAAACAGGAAAAATATTTTATTGTGGAATACCACATTATTTTAAGGTATTTGAAATTATGCCTCTGTGTTTAATTTTCTTCCTCCTGGGACTGAATATAAGAACATAACATAGTGACATGCTACATCTACGAATTTGTACAAGCATAGCTATTAGTAGAGTACAACACCTATAAAAACATGCTCTATGAAGTAGGAAGTGTCAGAGCTAAATTTTTTCTCTGTGACCCTAATTCATTGTTTTTCACAGCATGTTCATTACAATATTGCATCTGATTAGGGAATGATATAATATATTTGAGTTTCCTCATCAAATCTGTGCAATTTACTTGAGAAATGAGCTGACTGTACACATAAGTAAGTGAGGTAAGTATATTCATCCTGCTAGAATGGAGTAACTGTGTTTGTACTGGGCTTACTTGGGCAGGTTTTAGTAATGGAGAGCTGCAGGGGGAGCATATGTAAGCAGGGCCCAGCCTTACTCAATCTGAGAGCAGAGCAGCTCCAGCTGTTCTAATAAGGACACACTGCTGCTGGAGCTGAGCTGTGAGTGATGCTGGGCGTGCTCTGGCAGAGCGAAGGAAGGGAAGGGAGAAAAATTGATGTGCCACAGCATCTGGGAGTGAGAGTGAGAAAATGAAATCCTTCATGTCCTAGTCAGTATATACATTGTATTTAGCAGTTTCCCAAGGGTTCCATTAAACAATTCCTCTCTTACCTGGTCCAAAAATCAGCAATTTTGAATTCTGCAATTTTACCTTCTTCCAGGTACAACACAATTGTCTTCTCAATTTTTATAAATGTTAGAGACTCTAAGGATGATTATTTATCTACTGAACTTATTACTGAAGTTTAAGTCGAGCTATTACCACCTACTGAAAAATAGAACTGTGCAGTTGACAGGTGGATCTCACTGTTTTCTAAGTTTTCTCTGTACTGTTCATTTTACATTGTTAAGTACAAGAACAGGCAAAAGTAATGCACATAGAAACATGGGACTGATATGTGTGATATCTGATTGCATGTTGCAGAACCATTGTGTGACTGATTGCAATGTTTTTGGCTACTGTGCAATCAGAAAAGGATAGGAGTGTCTATAGTAGATATAATAGCAAAAACAAAGCAAAAGCATTTACGGAAGAAAGGAACTACAGTGTTAGAGGAAGTAGGCTATACTTTATACACACATACTAAAACCTGATTAGCTGTTCTTTACTAGATCTTCCATCACTGGTTGTTTGACCTGAGTGGATCTCGGAAACCTTATTACAGTTAACATTTATGAATATAGCCTTACTTTTGGGGCATGATTGAATAGACTAGGGTTTCATCAACCCAGCAACAAAGAACTTTTGAATTATTTATTTTGGAAATTTCTCTCTTCGGTACTTTTGAAAACACAGCAAAATGTGTACTGTATTCATTCAAGCATGTGGTCAATGAAGTGAGAGAAAAATAAGTATTGTTACTGAAGTGTGTAATCTGATGGATCCAGTTTATAGATCAGTACAAAGCACTAATACTTCACAGTAAAACAAAGATAATTTCATATCAAAATAAATATTGTAATACATAGTTGACTAGCATATACACCAACAAAGTGAAAATGATCCCAGCTGTTAAGCACATTTTATTTTGTTTAATCTTTTGCATCTTCATAGTCTGCCTACTTCAACACATTGCACCTTTATATCCAGATAGCCTTGGTATATGTACAGACTGGATAGTTACCATACCATGGTTGTTGATTCCTCAGTACATCAAAAAGTTGCAATTACCTTTGTGTATTTTCTAAATTCTTAAAATTATTTGTGAATCACCACTGACCAACTGTCTGGACCCTGAATATTTTTACTATTGCTTGTAAACTTTCACATTTACCCATTTTTTTCCTTATATTTGTTGGCAACTAATGTGGCTATTTTTGTAGTGTCAGGTTCATGACTGTTTCAGTTGATATTCAAAATGTGATTACAAACTCAAAACCATTGTAGTCAACAGTTACCTTCTGGAAACGTTGAATGCCACAGTGAGATAAAAGACTCATAATTCAATTTGATCAAAGTGCTTTAAACAACAGCACACAGTGGTGAAACTCTATAAAATATTGATCAGCTCCTTCAAGTAATTCTGAAATAACCCACTTAAAACTTTAAAGACATATACAGGTTTTATATTTTAATTGCCTAAACTTACTAAAACTCATTTTATGTTAATAACTGAATAGATTCCATTATGTTTACAAATAAAATGATCCTATTATTTTTGGCACTTTATTATAAACCATTCAAGACTACAAAGAGACTTGAAGGAGTTGTAGGTTAATTGAATAGTAATTAGTTGTTCTGAAAATATACTTCCTTCTTAATATCATGAAGATTAAGTAAAAATACTAATCTGACTAAAAAAAAATACTACTTAACCTTTATATAATAATTTTCATGTTCAAAACACAATACAGAAGTTAAGTAATTAATCCTTCCTGACCTACCTGTGAACTATGTGAAAAAGGATTTTCATTATTGTTTGATGATGACACAGATATGAAGTGAAATTATTTCCCCAAGGCATTGCAAATGGGAAGAGACTACATCAACATATGAACTGAAGCTCCTTGTATTGCAAGATTACACATTCTTTACATGATAAACTAATGTTTACATCTATGAAGCAGCAATGCATACTGTCCTCCTCCTCCTGAAGTTTTAATGAACCATCCATTACTAAGGAATGCTTTTCATCTGTAGCAAGTTTTTCCTGAAAATGTTGGTGTTTTTGCTCAAGATTTTGATTCATTTAACTGATCGTATTACCAATTTTTACTTTATTCTCTGTCAGTGAGTCTTGCCATTGGGGTTCTGAGTGATAAGGTCTATTTTCTTCATAGTGACAGATATGTTGTTATATTTTGGACACGAGATGAAAACAGTTTTAATAGCACAATGATGCTTTAGTTGTTGCTGAGCAGTGTTTACACAAAGCCAAAGTCTTTGCTGCTGCTCATGCTGCCCTGGAACTGGAGGTGCACTAGGAACTGGGGAGGAGACAGAGCCAGGACAGCTGACTCAGATTGCCAAATGGATGTCCCATACCTCATGAGTCTGTGCTCATCAATAAAAACTAAGGGGAAAGATGAGAGAAGAGAGGAAGTTTGGAATGATTCATTTGTCTTCCTAGGAAATCAGTATATGTGATGAAACTCTGCTTTCCTGAAGATGGCTGAATATGTCTGCAAGTGGGAAGCAGAGAATTAATTCCTGACTTTGCTTTACTTGCACACCCATGTATTTATGAACCTCGATACACAGTGCTGACATTGACTGTGTTCTGCTTGTGTTTGAAACAACTTTGTAACACTTTTTGCTGTTCTGAGCAGATACACTGGATTTTAGGAGGCAATAAACTTTATATGTTCAATCTTCATTGTGACATCACACAGGATCACAGAGACTGAAAACCATTTTACTGTAAATATAGCAGACTACTGACACCATCTTCCTTTCTCTGCCCATCTGGAGTTGTTATCAACCTATTCTATTCATATTTTTTTGTAGCCTGTCTGTCATCATAATTTCTCACAACTTTATATTCTTGAAAAGCTGTAAACAATACTTTCATAGTTATGGGAATGACTAAAAAGTGGAAGAAGCTGATGGATAAATCGCTAACTTGTATTTGTCATTTTGAAATATTCATGCAGCAAGTACAGTCAAACATTCCAATGCATGGAATGGACCCTCATTTGCTGACCAGTACTAAAGCAGATAGAGTGAATACCCTTTCTAATGAGCAGCACCAGAACTCTGGAATATCTTTAATGTAGCTGTATGCTAACTACATGAAGGATGTTCACACTAGTTTAAAGGATGATACAGACAAGAAGAAAAGAACCACTATTTTGCTCTACAGATACTAGAAACTGCAAACAATGGGATAAGTTTGCACTGATGATCATGATGTGTCAAATATAATGTTTCCATAGAGATCTGAAGGGAATTTCCATCCTTAGCTTCCTCATGTCATAATTGAAAACAAAGTAACATCAACTTTGCAAGGATACTCTTTGTCCCTAGGTAGATAAGGCAGATGTATATTCTGACAGCAGGTATATCAAATTCTAATATTTAATATCTTCAAATGCTTTGGAAGACTGGCAAAAATTTGTGATTCAAAATTCAAATCTCTCTCTATATATGCAAGATTAAAGTTGGATGTTTATATATGAGAAATCTTCTTGCATTCACTTGCTAGATCATTCTTTCATTTTATATAAAATATTTTTTTACTATTGGATACAGTTAGATAGGATAGATAATTCAGAAGATAGGTTTTCATTCGATATATTTAAATATCATTTTATGATGACTAGGACAGTATTCTGGGTTACTGAAATGAAATGTGTTAAATCCTGAATATTACTTTCTGTTGGGAATAATTTCCATCTCACTTAAAATTTAACTTTAATTCTATTCACTGCTGCATTATTTCTCTTGAGAATGGTGTGATTAAGTATTTTAAGAGTATTACTGTAGTCTGATCATGTATCTTCTATGACATCATGTCATTCATGTCATAGCTGTGCAAAAGTGGAGTGATTTGTTTTTCATCTACAACCATACAAACCTTCTACTAGTAAACTAAAAAAAACACTAAACAATATAAACCCAAAGTTTTGAGATAAAATGATAACTTCAGTGTAGTAACTATTCTTGCTATTATAAGGCTGAGACAAAGTTTGCTGTAGAAAAGATGAAACAGAACTGATTACACATATTTCATATTGGAACCTATGGAAACTCCTGTCACATCAATACTGCCAACACTTTTTCATTAGCATAAAAAATAAATAGGAACAGATTTGTTGCACAAATTAGCACTGTAATCATTTGTAATTAAAGTATGGACATGTAAGTCTAGCTATTATTACCATATAGAAGACTGAGAAGAGAAATATAAGGATGTATTGGGAGCTATTTGTCTCACATAACTGATAGTAATGCATTTTAGTTTGAATCAGAAACAAGAAAATTTTGTTTTCATTTTAAGATAAATAGTCAGATCTTTCGTATACAGAAGACTTCATAGTATTACATGCTTTGGAGATGGATTGGCCATGGTTATAGAACATAATCATCCCCTAATTTGTGTTTATGCAGTATTTATCAACAGAAAGGTGGACCTTATGTGTGAACAAGATGTACAAAATGTAGTTACCAATTAAGTGATCCATTACTGAAGGCCATGAAGTTCATCAAAGGGCTGGAGCACATCTCCTATAAAGGAAGGTTAAAAGAATTGGGCTTGTTTGGCCTGGAGAACAGAAGACTCTAAGGTGACCTTGTTGTGGCCTTCCAGTACTCGAAGGGAGCTTACAGTAGTGGGGAAACGCATTTTTACATGATCTGATAGAGACAGGACAAGCAGGAATGGTTTTACTCTAAAAGAGGGGAGATTTAGGATAGATGATAGGAAGAAATTTTTTACTCAGAGTATTGAGGCACTTGAACAGGTTGCCCTTAAATCTTCTGTATGTCCCACCTCTGGACATGATGGGGCATAGTCAAATCATATTACCCCAAGCACATTATGAATGAAATTTCACTAGTTACCTATATAAAGTTCTATATATCACTTACTAATATATAGCTATATCTGGAGAACTACAGCTCAGTATTCATGTATGTGACTATGTGCTCATATCACATACATGTTTCTGACAATTTCTGAAATATGAGTTGTAATAGAGACAGTGCTGAATCTTACCTTGCCCTTGGACTGTTAACTTCTGCTGTTCATGAATGTGGGCACTAAAGCTATTGCTGAGCCATCCCTGAACATGCCATGGGAAACTGTATATTGAGCTCTGGAATTGAGAGTCAAGGAAATGAAGATTTCCTTAGTTCCATCAGTGAAGTAACCTGCCATCCAATTAAGTGGTTGCATACCTTGGATAAGTATATCTTTGTGTGGTGGTTGCCATAGGGAGACCTTTGGCTGAAACAAGAATTTTCCTTGTAGAACCATCTGGTAGCATTGTATCATTCAGATATGTTGATAAATCATATGATTGTATGTATATTTACATGCCAGGGTAAATTTTCAAATATGTATGAAGGTATACTTTTGGGTAAATAACTAGAGATAGAGATAGGAATAGTCTCAGAAAGGTTGCTCTCTAGAGTTGAGGTGGTGCTGTAATGTAAGCATTCTTCCCAAGCAGAGCTATCTGAAGTGTTGAGTTCATAAACTTTAATGGTACAGAAAAATAAATTAATGGTACATGAGATGAAGTATCCACAAAGTGTGCTAACCTGTCAGACTCAGACATAACATGTATTATGGTAACTGCGTGTAATTGTCACCTGAACTGAACATTATGACATGGTTGAGCAAAATATTTGACCTTTACATAATGTCTCCGTTGAACCATTTTTGTCAGACAACTGCAGTTATCTTCAATAGAATTCATTTATTCTGGAGATGAAAAATCTGAAGATAAGCACACTGAGTATGCTCCATTTCTAACTCACTCTATTTGACATCCTTAAGACCTTCTAAATCTCTGTGATCGAGAAGGGAGAATAGTGCTTTGTGTCTTGACCTCCAGCTTTCATTGCTTTTGCTACCTCAGCTGAGTAGCAAGATGAAATCTGATTAAAGCAAAGGTTTTCTCCAATGGGAGATGCAATTATTTCCTCTATATGCTCATCTTGAAAAATTTTGTCAGCCACTGGCTAAATTCAGATCCAGTTTGTACTGAAAGTGTGGTAGTATGTTGATCCCCTCAATTTTCTATGAGCACTGATAAAATTATTTGCAGTTCATTACATAAAATACTTTAATATCAACAGATTTGACACTCATATATGAGAGAAATAAAGAATACATTTACATATGTTTTGTTTTTTTGCCCTCACTGAGAAGCTCACTTTGCACTGCTATATTTCATCCATTGCCCACTGTCAGCTGCTGGATGCACATGGTTGAAACATTTCAGGAGAAGCAAAATCAAATGAAAAATCAGATAATCAAAGGAGAGCCAAAGGTTCTAGACAATAAGACTAATTAGAAATGACTGAAGTCCCCTTGTTTCTTCAACCCAGAGCAAAGGAACTGAAGGGAGGCCTTGTGGTGGCTGCAGCTCCTCATGAGGGGTGCAGAGGGGCAGAGGGGAGCAGAGGGGCAGTGCTGAGCTCTGCTCTCCGGCAACAGTGGCAGGGCCTGAGGGAATGCCATGGACCTGGATCAGGGGAGAGTTAGGTGCTAGCTGGGTGCTAGAAAAAGGTGGTGAAGGGCCCAAGCTGCTGGACTTCAAGGAACATTTGGACAATGCCCTGAAAAATGAAGTGTGAATTTTGAGTGGTCCTGTGAGGAACCAGGAGTTGAATTTCATGATCCTTGTGGGTCTCATCCAAATCAACATATCCTCTCCTCTCCCTCTCC
>VXAB01004298.1:5508-116201 GCA_013399175.1 Odontophorus gujanensis | reverse complement strand
TTATTTTATTTTTTCCAGGAATACTAGAGGTTTTACACTGTGTATTGGTGGAAAGCCCAGAAGCTCTAAACATTATTAAGGAAGGACATATTAAATCAATCATCTGTCTTTTGGACAAACATGGAAGAAACCATAAGGTAGGCATAGAGAGGGGATTAAATGTAGGTGAACATTCATGAACAAATAAACCACATTGGTCTGTACAGATGTTACATTTCAAGTACTTTAAAAATGTATTCACAATTAGGAATGAAACTTTTCCTACAGGCAGTTTGAAGATGCAAATGTGGATGTTATTTTGGCTTTGATGAAAGCATTGATACTAACTAAACTTCAGAAGAAACGGGAAGAATGTAACAATATTATTAGGAGAATATACAAAGTGTTATAAGATCAAATTACTATGTTGGATGAACTTCATACCCTTACATGTCTTCCACTAATACAGTATGGAGCATTATATCACCAGAAGTAGCTCAGAGTGATGAGTCTCTTCAGCATGTAAAAATATAAAAGATGAAAATAATTTATTTATTTTTTCCAGGTTTTGGATGTCTTATGTTCTCTCTGTGTATGTCACGGAGTAGCTGTACGGTCTAATCAACATCTAATCTGTGATAATCTCCTGCCAGGAAGAGATCTGCTCTTACAGACACGCCTTGTCAACCATGTGAGCAGGTAAAAATAAAAATAAAATCTGTAGGTATGAACAAATCAGAATAAAACTTGTAGATCAAAGAGAGAAAAATATGCACTGTAAAAAAAACTGTTCTACATCCAAAAGTTTTACTAAGGTATTTTATTCTCATTAGGTTTTTAAATACTCTGCTCAATATTTGTTATAATTAAAATATGAGTAACAGAGTGCTGATGCAAGTAAAGGTATGATGCAAGGTAAAACTGCTCTAAAGTAACCTCAATATGTGAAATTAGAGTCTTTTCAAAAGATTATTGTCTAGATTTTGCGAAGTATCATCAGTCAGTATATTTTTGACCTCCAAAGTTGGTCAAAAACAAGAATCTAGTGACAAAAGCCCTCACCAATACCTTAAAATAATCCTGTTAATTTAGGGAGAGTTCTGTACCTCCATCACAGTGGAAGAGTTATAAAAGTTACCTTCCAACTGATGTTTATAACTAGTTGAAATGTAACATCTTAAACCAGTAAAATTGTATTTATAAAGTCAGTGTTTTTCAAGAGTTTGAATTTATTTTGAGGCAGAAGAATCTGGCTGCATGTGCAGATTCATGTGGTCTTCCTCTGTCTCAAACTTATGTCTATTTAAAAAAAATCTGCCATTATGTGAGAATGAAGATTGAAAAATAGAAATAGTAATTATAATTTGTGGGAATTATACTTTATAGGATTTATTAGATGCTGAAAACCTCAAAATTTCAACAATTGTATATTACAAGGAGACCATTTCAGGTAAAAATAAATCCAAATCCAAAGGTGAAATTAATGTGAAATTTTTTCTAGCTGATACATTCACTTACATTTTTCTTACCCAAATGTGAACTTACCCCCACTCCTTAATCCAATGCACCCGTTATCACACCAGCATGGAAAGAAGGTGTATGGGGAATAATTCCATGCCATCAGTAACTATGAGCAATTGATGAGTAGTAACTAATTAAGACTTGTGTTAAAAATGCTTGAGAAGAAATTTTAAAGGTATGAGCACTAACTGAAATTCTGAGGTGACTCTGGATCTCAAACAGGGGTGGTGGAGTGATCTTTCTCAAATAGGACTGTAGAAAAATACTGCTGTATTTAATGCAAATTTTTACTCTTTATGTACATGCTTCATGAATGAGAAGATTTATATTCTTGCAGTAATAAGGAAAAACAATTATTTTTCAAAGATAAGACCAATTAGATGTTGAGAACATTTAAAGAGGATGAAAATTGCATCTCAAATAATTGGCAAAGGAGGTCACTAAGGTACTGCTCTTTGACAACCTAATTAAAAGGACTGCAAAATTTCAGTTGTGAAACACTGTTTAATAAAGAGTAAATTAGTTGATTAGGTAGATTAAGCTGTGGACTCTGGACTAAGTATTAAAAATAATGATATTGTGTTTGGTTAAAAATTAGGTGAGTGATCTTGCTAATAATTTGCAAATGATATGATCTTTCTGGAAGAGAGGTTTCTTGTTTGTTTTTGTTTCAATTGAAATTAAATGTTTCTCTTGAAACGAAACAAATAGAGTAAAGTAGACATTATTTTGGTGCAACTTTAAATGAAGACAAGCCCTCAGTTTGAGCTGAGAAGTCTGCAGTACTACATTGTATTCTTGAGGCAAGGCTTTAATGTATACTGTTATACTTTGTTTCAGCATGAGACCTAATATTTTCTTGGGTATCAGTGAAGGCTCTGCCCAGTACAGAAAATGGTACTATGAACTTATGGTGGACCACCTAGAGCCTTTTGTGACTGCAGAATCAACTCATCTACGAGTAGGCTGGGCTTCAACAGAGGGCTACTCCCCATATCCAGGGGGAGGAGCAGAATGGGGAGGAAATGGTGTTGGTGATGACTTGTATTCCTATGGCTTCGATGGTCTGCATCTGTGGTCAGGTATTTTTTCCTTCTTTTTTTTCTTTCTCTCTCTCTCTCTCTCTCTTTTTCTTTCCTCCCTCTTATATTATATGAAGATAGTAAGCTTGGAGCAGAAAGTGTTTCTCAATAGTTAATCAAATGTTTCTGTCAATACTGGAAATATACAGAAACAGTTTCCCATCAGGGTATGCTTTAGGTTGACACTGTATCTTGAAAAAAAAAAATATATATATATATATTTTACAAAGTAATACAGAATAATAATTTATGTTTTGACATGGGCATTTTTTTAACGGTAACTCTTGGGTTCTTATTTAAAAGTTCAAGTGTACAAAAAATAATTCTATCAATTCTGTCTAGGTTTCTAATTCCACTATGATAGTGGGAGAACAGCCTTGAGAGTTTTAATTCATCTGAATCTTCCTTTTTCCAGGATACAATTTTTAATAGGTAGTCATATGAATGGAGATTTGAAAACTTGTCAAACAATTCTCTACCACAGTTTCATCTCACTGAGGAAAAAAAAATATTCTCTCATTTATTTTGTAAGATTATTGAACCATAGAACTGTCTAGAAGCTGGGCAAGGCTCGTTAGACTGGCAATTTGTGCCACTGTGAAGATGTGAGCAAATTTTCTAAAGATCCTTAACAGTTGAGAGAGAGAGACATTTTAGTGAATCAACTCTATGTATGATTCAAGTCTTTGAAGATTTGAGGCACTGTGGCCTGGTGCTTGGAAAAGAAGATAGTTTTACTCTTCAAAAGAATTTTGCAGCAAAAATAGCAGAAGAATGTATTATTAAGTAACAGTTTATCCAGTAGAGCGTCTTCTTGGGAATGTACCTGACACTTTTGCTCTCATGTACAATGAAAATTTCTTTGGAACAATTTTGCATAATTAATGATGTCATTAAAGATGTGTCATAATTGAGTTTATCAGATAAAATCTTTTTAAAGAAGAATCAGAAAATTATGAGCCAACCCAAATAACTTTTGTAGTTACGTCCTCTTCTGAGGAGGAAAGAAGAGTTACTTAATATGAAAATGATTCTACCCAAAGATAAATTCTGAGTTAGAATTACCATAGATTAAATGAACAATTATTTGTGGCCTGTCATTCTATAACCCATCCCAGACAAAAAATTCAGCCCACCTTTATATACATAAATTTTGTATATTCATCTCTACTGTGAATGTAGCTGGTAGCTTTGAAAATATTTCCGTCTTTCTTGATATTTTCTATGGGAAATATAACACAAGCTCGATCTTGAAGTAGTTGATTTTAAATGGTTGTTGAAAATCATGACCTTTCTCCTTACTTCCCAGGCTGTATCTTGGTATGTCTAAAACATTCTGATAATCAGGTTGAACATTTTAAGGACATTTCATTGAATTATAAAATGGTAGAATCATAGAATGGCCTGGCTTGAAAAGGACCTCAAAGATCATCTTGTTTCAACCCCCCTGCCATGGGGAGGGTTGCCAGCCACTAGACCCAGAGTCACATCCAGACTTTCCTTGAATGCCTCCATGGAAGGGGCAACCACAACCTCTCTGGAACACCTATTCCAGTGCATCACTGCTCTCTGAGTGAAAACTTCCTCCTAACATACAACCTAAATCTCCCCTGTCTTAGTTTAAAACCATTCCCCCTTGACCTATTGCTATCCACCCATGTAAGCAGTCATTCCCCCTCCTGCTTATAAGCTCCCTTCAAGTATTGGAAGGCCACAATGAGGTCATGAAGAAAATCATGAAAACTGTGACCAACTGCCTGTCTGAGTGGGAACTGATTATCCTAGAAATTCAGAACCAGATTTAATCAGTTTATACCGAAATTAAATACATAGGATGTTCAACAGGATGCTTATAAGTTCTGCAGTTTTGGGAAAGAATTACCAGATAGGCATGATTCTGGAAACTAGCCTTCCCAGAAACCTGTTCCTGAGGGACCCAGCAGATTGAGAGGCACTGTTTCTACACCCACTGAACAGTCTTCTGGGATCAGGAAGAGAACATGTTGGACCATTGTTTTATATTCAGCTAAAAATGTCTTACCTTTTTTTCTTTTTTTCTTTTTCTCTTTGTGGGGATGTTGCATGTGTGAAAATTTATCTGCAGAAGAATAGATAAAGGTGTTTTTATTATTATTATTATATTGTCAATGTTAAAAACATATTGTCATCATCATCTATTTGGAAATAGAGTTGTTTTAGTTAAGTCAATATAGTGGTTTTAGGGGGAAGTCTTTTATGTTTACAAACGGTGGGCAACATAGTTAAAAACCCAGTGCTCTGTTCTCACTACCCATTATGGTTTATCTCATGCAGAAATTGCAAAGCTTGTTTTTGAAAGCGTGTTGAGCTATTTTAATACAACTCAAATGCTTTTTTTTTTTGTAGATGGCAATAAATTTCAGAAACATTGATTTCTAATTTCTGCATTCTTCTCTAGTTTATTGCTCCTAGTAAACAGCTTTGCTTCTGTAAATGTAATGTGGTGCAAGATAAAATGATCATTTAGAATTAATACTACACATATTAGAGGAAAATACGCATATTGATGAATATTTATGCTTTGAAATTGGTGTTATCTTTGATATATGCTGGAAAAATGCTGTTATGGGGTTTGATTATAAATCTTTGTGGTATCTTCTTAAACAGGTTTGTAAGGGTGCTGTGATCTGGCTCATAATAGCAAGCAATAACTTGCTTTTCCTGAATAATTTTAAGTATAATGGTATTCTTCATTCTGAATAATAATGTATTCTTTAGCTAAGTGTGCTAGGTGTACTATGCAGTAATATTTTATTTGCTATTAGCCCTTACACTGCTTGTGGGTAATTAAATTTAGTTTTTGTTTTTGTTCGTATCAATATTTTCTCTTACATTAACTATAATTTTAATCTCTATAATTAAAATGTCTCCATGTTTTTGTAGATGTCTGTCTTTACTTTCCTTCACCATACTGGAAGCTTAAATTCAGATCTTAAAATCAGATGTTATAGATTTTATATCAGTGAAATAACACGTGCTCTCTATTGCTATGTTTTCTTTCTCTTATTTTAGCCTACTGTGAACACCTGTATAATTCCCAGAAGTTTTGCTAAATGTGTCTCCTTGGTATCTGTAGGCTGTGTGGCTCGAACAGTAAATTCTCCAAACCAACATTTGTTAAGAACAGAAGATGTTATTAGTTGCTGTTTGGATCTGAGTGCCCCCAGCATCTCTTTTCGGATAAATGGACAGCCAGTTCAAGGAATGTTTGAGAATTTCAACATAGATGGCCTTTTCTTCCCAGTTGTCAGCTTCTCTGCAGGAATAAAGTCAGTATCCAGTCTATTCTTTCCTGGGATTCTTGTTTTCAGTAGTCTTGAATATACTAAGCTATTTCCCTATCTGTCTTCACTCTCATTTCTTTTTCTGACATCTGCATCTTTGGCACAGCTCCAGTTATTAGTGAAACTACGGAGGAATCCTGAGGAGATGGTGCATCTGTTGTTTTTCATCACATCAGTGTATTCAAGTGGCTTGTAGATAGGACTTATAAACAGTTCTATCATTTTTACCTTCCCTACAATGCCCATTGATAGATACTAACTTTATTAATAGCATTAAAACTATATGGGAAGGAAAAAAATAGTCTTTGATATTAAAAATGTTTGCCTTAAGTCACTTGTTGTGAGCAAGTATGGTATCTGCATTTACCTTAAGAAATATTGGTACACTTTCTTTTCAACAGAATGGATTTGTAGAAATTCAGTCAATCCATACTCTGATTGTTGAACTGATTTTCTGTAAAATTTTAAGTCCCACTTGAGGTGCTAAATTTCTACTTTCATGCTTTCAGTAGTTTGAGACAATAGTATTAAAAAAGATTGCATGAAGTTCAGCAGGAAGACTGACTTTAGCAGAGCTGCCAAAGGGAGAGGCTGAAAGTTGTTTTCTGTTGGAAAGAAGGCAGTGCTTTGTTAGGGATCGTTTAGAAACTCGGGTGAACTGTATAGAAGCAAAGAACTAGCATCTCATTACAGGTGCAAAATGCATTTCTATAGACTTTGCCTTGTATAGTACAATTATAGATGAGAAGATACGGTAAAATTGTAGAGGTGCATGCTATGAAATACAAAACTGTACACCTGCATGCTTTATCTCCTTCATCAAAAATAGTATTTGACAAACTATCCATCTGTTTTTGGAAACTGTTTAGTTATGCATTGATAACAATCTTAAAAAACATGTAGCAAACATAAAAGATCTGTTGCAAGGCTGAGGTTTATTTTTATTTTTTTATTTTTTTTTGCTTCTGAGTTCTTCTGGTTGGAAATGTACATGATTTCATTCACTGAATCAATGACAAAAGAAAAAAAAAGAATAATATATGGAAAAATAAGAAAAAAAGTCAAGTTCACTATTTTGTAATGGGTAAAGAATGCTTTATCCTAAGTTTCTACTAAAATGACAGGTGCATTTGTTAGAAAAGGAAATAGGGATGTTATTTATGTTGTAGCCTAAACATTTCTTTATCTGTGAAAGAAACGGGAAGAGTCAATTCTGCTAAATTTGCAGGTTCATTTCTCAAATTGGAGAGAATTGAGCACTCTCTGGAGGAGAGAATTGAGCAGTTGCTGATTGATCACTATAGGTTAAAATCAGTATCATTTAGAATGCTTTTTTTGAAGTGAGAATTAACTAAAAGGAAGAAAAATGTTTAGTTTTCTTCACATTCTTTTGTACTTTATACTTCAGTAGTGTTGGAGTAGCAACACAAACAATGCAAATAAACTGCAGTTTATTTATTTATTATTTATTTCCCAATAGCTTTCAATAGTTGCAAAGCTGACAAACAGATTAGTTTTCACACTAGAAGAGTCTCAATTATCTAAATTAACTTTTATTTTACAGGGTACGTTTCTTGCTTGGAGGTCGCCATGGAGAATTCAAGTTCCTTCCTCCACCTGGATATGCTCCTTGCTTTGAAGCTGTTCTTCCAAAAGAGAAATTGAAAGTGGAACATAGTCGAGAGTACAAGCAGGATCGTAGCTATACAAGAGATCTGCTGGGTCCCACTCTCAATCTGTCACAAGCAGCTTTTACCCCAGTTCCTGTAGATACTAGCCAGGTATTAAAACTGAAGGATCACACTTCATTTTCAAACACAGATATTATAGATCTATGTTATTTCACACTGGACTGAATTTAAACATCTCAAACTTTTTTTTCATAGATTCATAGATACATTAGGTTTGGAAAAGACCTACAAGGTCATCTAGTCCAACCATCCTCCTATCACCATCCCTACCCGCTAAACTACTAAATCAAATCCCTTAGCACCTCATCTAACCGCTTCTTGAACAGCGCTAGGGATGGTGCCTCAACCACCTCCCTAGGCAGGCCATTCCAGTGCCTGACCACTCTTTCAGAGGCAAATTTTTCCTCAGATCTATTCTAAATCTTCCCTGGCACAACTTGTGGCCATTCCCTCTCGTCCTGTCACTAGTAATCTGGGAGAAGAGGCTGACCCCCTCCTCACCACAATCCCCCTTCAGGAAGTGGTAGAGTGCAATAAGGTCTCCTCTGAGCCTCCTTTTCTCCAGACTGAACAATCCCAGTTCCCTCAGCCGCTCCTCATAAGACTTGTGCTNNNTTGCTGAAGTCCAGGTAGACTACATCAACAGCCTTTCCCTCATCTACCAGTCTGGTCACCCAGTCATAGAAGGAGATGAAGTTGGACAAGCACAGCCTGCCCTTTGTGAACCCGTGCTGGCTGGGTCTGATCCCCTGGTTGCCGTGCATGTGCCGTGTGATCTCCCTCAAGATCATCTGCTCCATAACTTTCCCTGACACTGAGGTCAGGCTGACAGGCCTGTAGTTCCCCGGATCTTCCTTACGGCCTTTCTTGTAGATGGGAGTCACATCGGCAAGCCTCCAATCTTGTGGGACCTCTCCAGATAACCAGGAATGCTGATAGATGGTAGAAAGCAGCTTGGCAATCACGTCTGCCAGCTCCCTCAGCACCCTTGGGTGGATCCCATCTGGTCCCATGGACTTGTGATAGTTCAGATGCAGGAACAGGTCTCTGACTGTCTCTGCTTGGATCACAGGGGGTGTATTATGGTGTATTTTTTTTTTTTATTGTCTCAAATTTTGATGTGTTACATAGCTAGAAGTTGAGAAATGAAAAAAGTCAGAAGTGCTACTAATAAGTTCATATAGTACTCTAATATATTTCAATTCACAAACACTGTAATGAAGACTGTTTTACCTGTAGTACGTATCCAAAAAAGAGTATTTGAATTTCATGCTTTGTTAATTTTTTCAGTTGTCACTGTCATGTCACTAGACACATTTAATTAAAATTACTGAAGGCTTTGATTTAAGACCTTTAGATCAGCTTCAGCCCTATCCTTTACTGTTTTTATTTTTTTTTTTTACTGTCTTTATTCTATTTTTTTTTTTTTTAAATAGTTGCAAATAACAATAATTCTTTGTCTAGTTCTCTGACACCAAAAGAGTTTTTCTTGTATGTGCAGAGTTCTGGGTAGTAACATTTTTGGACAGTATGTGGTCATGTTGTAACATATTTAGGAATCTGTCTCTGAAAGAAAAAACCTTCTACTGTATTGCCATTATGTGCTAAATACAATATCTACATGTATTCTTGTAGTTGTTGTTAATTACAATTAGGATAACAGTGTGATCATTCACAGCACTGTCTATTTGAGTTCTCTGGTTTTTGAGATAGTATCTAACTGCAAAGTTTGGAGTCAATATCCCAGTTTTTTACTTTATATATGTCATCAGGATCCCTCTCTTTCTCTATTGAGGTGCACTGCCTCATTCTTTTATATTTACCTCAAGTGTTTTGGAGAAAAATACTGTTATTGAGATTTTTACCTTTTTTTTTTTCTTTTAATCTGATAAATACTCTTAATTTGAGTAGTTTCTAGCCAGCTGTCATGAATATCTTCTGTAACATTTGAAGATATTGGAATTAAAACTGTTTTCCTTTGCTGGTCAAACTCTGAGATTTGTGCATTAGAGTATTTCTTGATCTAAGAATTCCATCTCACTTTAAGTTATTATTTTTATTATTATTTCATTGTTGTTGTTGTTAATCTTTAATATTGGTAAGAATGAATGATTATTTATGATTAGCTGAGAAATGTGACTTAATGTTTGACAGCTATGAAAGTCTGTTCCACTGTCCAGCAACTTCTTTTTAACAATATGTTTCTCTCTTCTCTTTTTAGATTGTTTTGCCTCCCCACTTGGAAAGAATTAGAGAAAAGTTAGCAGAGAACATCCATGAACTTTGGGTTATGAACAAGATTGAACTGGGCTGGCAGTATGGACCAGTATGTACCTTCCCAATTAATTTTCTGTTAATTACATTATATTGCTTAAGAAGTCCATTTAAGTGTGCTGATGGGACTGATTTATTTATTATCTTTCTAAAGTTATTAAGTTTTTAGACTCTTTCCACTGCCAGATAGTAGGGACATCAAAAGCACTTGTATATTGTGTAACCAAACTTGTATACTGTAGAACAAAAATTCTGAGATTAATGTTGTTTGCTGCTGATGCTTTCTACCAATCTAATGGTGCAGAAAGCATACAGTAGGTTGCATACCTTATGTTTACTCTTGGGCAAGGTGTTCAGTTGTCTGGTAGAGTAAGTCAATAAAAACCATGTTTCTTTGTTCTCTTTGCATGAACTGACTGACATAAATCTTTCAAAAGGTCAAACAAAATATATTTATGAAAAAGAAATATTTTTTATTTTATGAGGATGGTAAATACCTTTAAATTTACTTCTATCCTTCCATGTCCCCTACTGTACTTAAACTACTTTCTTATCTCTTTTTTACCTTTCATGGAATATGACAGATTAATTTCTGAATTTGATACAAAATGCATTAATTCATTATTTTTTAATCAATTATAATGCTAGTCCGTAGATTTTATTATTATTATTTATTTGGATCCCAGATGTTAGTGTTTTTGAAGACGTATTGCTGTGGGGAACATAAAATCATCCAGTAGATGCTAGATATATGGATGTACAGAAATGAGTATGGTATTTGGCTTAAAAAAAAACAAGAATTTGGTCTTCTGAACTGTTCAGAATATGGAATTTATATGGCTGTGCATAGGTATTATACTTGGTGTAGCATGCTGCATTTCTTAAATGGATTTGATTAATAGAGATTTGTTGGCTTTTTTTTTTTGCCTTCTCTACCACATTAGACAATCAACAACAAAAGTTAATGTGACTAAGTATAGTAGTTGTGGGATAATTGCACCAGCTGTGAAACAATCTGCAAATGTTTTCAGTCTGCCAATACTTACCATCAGGAATCTGACTGTAATTTTGAGCATTATTTTCATTTCATTATATAAGTGATATCAAGTTAAGCAATGATAAATGTAATTATGTGCAGTATGAAACAGGTTGCTAAAACTTTTAAGCTGTTCGGCTTGCCTTCTCTTGCTTTAGTTTTGTGCGGTTCAGTGTATTCAATTGGGAATGCAACAAAGTATCTGCTAATTATCTCCTGGAGATTTACTTCTATAGCATCTTGGTTTTTCACAGGTGTTTTTATCAGTTTAGCCCATTGTAGCTAATTCTTGTTACCTGAGTTAATGCACTGCAGTTGCTGAGTACTGAGGCAAGGTATGAAACTGAATGTAGCTGGTTTGGGCAGACACATAATGACTGTTCTAATCTTTGTTCAGATTTACAGCAAGGGGCATTAAATATAGCTGGTAGTCTTTCTGAAGGAGTGAATTTTTTTTTTTTTAACCTTCAAAAGTCAGTACGTAAAATATTTAAGAGCTAAAAGACAGAGAATTTATAGATGCAACTAATTCTTAAAAAAATCTGTTGTAGGTTGCATTCCTTCAAACTTCTGCTACCTGTCTCTTCCATCTGGTCTGTGTGTAGTATCATCAAAGGATACTGCATCTTCAAATGCTATTGCATTTTGCACAAATAAAATAGTAAAGTGACAATCTGGTCACATTATGGAGAGAATTTGAGTGGTATTTAGGTACCCAACTCAAAATAATCAGATGCATCTGCATATGTTTGTTTCTCTTAAGCTTCCCTATATAAAATCATCTACAAAAATTAAGAATCAATAGGTGTTGTGGGGTCTGTCACTTGTATAATATATTTGCAACTCAGTAGATTTTATACACTGCTCAGGAAAAAAAAAATTAAGGGAAGAGGGCATGAAGGCAACCTACATTTAATAATTTAATGGAAGTTTTACACATTGTAGCTGTCAAGTGAAGTAGTTACTAAGGAAGATTCTATAAATATCGAAGTCAGAAAAACAAATGAGTTCCAAGATTGAAATTAGCTACGCAGAACTAAGGTGGTTCTCCTAACTGGAGAATATTCTGAGACTTATTATTGATGTAGGTTACTGTAGGTCTTGTGAAGAAATTTACTAGTGACGTTTTCAGTGTCTGCTAAAAGATGTTTCCTGTTTTGTCTGCTAAATGTTTTGATCAAGTGGCTTGACAGTTTAATTATTTGTATTGCCTGTCCAAATATCATTAATTCCATCAAATGCAGAAAAATATCCCATTGAGATTGTAAATATTTTTCAAACCAAAACATAAACAGCTGTCTGATATTCAATTTGATAATTATTATGTGCTTAGATGAAAATGGAAAAATGTGTTAGTAATGTTAGAAAGGAATGCAACTTGTTTTTTTATAGGATTAAAAAACGTGAGTGAATAGTAATGTCTAATTTAGATGTTGTTATTAAAAACGTAAAACTGAAAAATAGAATACAATAAATAGAAAATAAATTTAAATCATGAATGATCCATCTTCATATTCACTGTGTGTATACACATGTCTAATTAACATGTAGAATTTAGGACTTGAAATTATGGAAACTGTATAAACAAGGTAAGGTTTGAAGATGACAACTTTTTGTTTTCCTCCTCTAACATGTAGTTTTTATGTGCCAACATTATAATTATTTTATTTTTATGTATAATTGCAGATATTGCTTTTCTGTTTATTTCCAGGATACTCTAACTTTTTTCCAAGATATTTCTATTTAAAAAGAAAGATTAAAAAAAACAACAGCATAAAATCAAACACTAAATGCAAAGCAAGTAATAAGTTTGTGTGATATTACTTCCTTGAAAGTCAGAATTTACATGCCAGTATATGTGCTGCTGACTTTCTTTTTTAAACATCAAATCTGATTCTGTAGCTGAATAACAGATAAGGCAAAAGTATGTAGAACAGATTATACTCAGTCTGATGGGGAACAATTACACTGAGAAATCCAGTAGTGGTCTTTTCTCAATTAAAATAATTGAAAAGGAGTATATCATATTTTAAAACTGTGGAAGTAGAGGACACATTTCCTGTGGTGCTTTTCTGTGTTTTATACAAGGTGCTTTAAGGTTATGGTTAACTGTTCTAAGATGAATGTGCAGCAAGATAGCTGTAGGTATTGCCAGCTGTTAAAGAAGCACAAGACACTGCATGAAGTTTTACCTCTCCTCAGGATCCACTAAACTGTGGGTTGTTTTTGAGTGCTTGTAAGGAGTCACAAAAGCATTTCTGTATGGTTATGATGTCCTCTCCCATGTTGAGCTGTTTTTCACAACATAGCATGCTGAGGGTAGAACTTGTTGAAGTGTTCCCCAGCCTACACCTGATGAAGTGAAACAGGTTAACTTTTGTTATCTTGTTGGCTGGCTTTCTCCCTTGAAAGCTGCAGAAGTGATATCATCTCCTGTAGCACAGTTGTCATTTGTCAAGTGAATAATAACACTGCATATTCTGGCTATCACATAAAGGCATGCTTGGAGGTTAGAATTTCTCATGAGAATACAGATTTCCTTTTTTTCTTTTCTTTTTTTTTTTTTTTTGAAGTGCTATTCAGTTTGAATTATATTGACAAAATCAGCATTAGATATTTTGTGTTTTGAACTGTTTTGAAATTTCAGCAAGTTTTTAAGTTATATTAAATTTATTTTTTCACTACCTTTTCAGGTTAGAGATGACAACAAACGACAACACCCATGCTTAGTGGAGTTCTCAAAATTGCCGGAGCAGGAAAGAAATTATAACTTGCAAATGTCACTTGAAACACTGAAGTAAGTTGCTCAGACTTCTAAAGCTTACTGTAAGCTTTCAGCAAACCTATGGTGTAGCAGTTTCCAAAAATATAATTTGACACATGATGTTTCCTACCAATTGATGGTAGTAACAGGAGAATGAGAGAGCCAGATACATTAATGAATGAAGTTTTTGGCATTGAAACTGGTGTTGTTACAATTCCTTGATAGCCTTTGTAAGTTAACACTGTTAGCATAACTATATACTGATCGCATTTCTTCTTTTGGAAGATTTTCATAAACTGCAATATTATTGTGTTAAGGCTGATTCTGAAATGGCTACTGACTGGTTCTGTCTTGCTTGGAGGAGAGAAAACTAGATTCAAGCTTTGAAAAAAACAGTTCTATCTTGTTTGGTTTACTTAATTTTCTGTGTTGATGAAGCCTACTTCAACAATTGTATTGATTTTACCTGGCAAGATTTTGGTAGCAGGGGAACTGCAGAGTTGGCCTCTGTGAGAGGAGCCTAAAAGCTGCCCTATCTGGCTCCAAAAGGGATCTGCCCTCACCAGAGCTGATCCTGAGTGCAAAAGTGTGAGAGAAACAGCCCTTCAGCCACTAGGGTAAGTGCTGCAAGAAATGCACCAGGCTCTAAGCAGAAGTTCTCTGCAGCCCATGGAGGAGCAGTCTGTCCCTGTGCAGCCCATGGGCACCACATGGAGCTCTAGAGAAGCCCACAGTGCAACACTGGATGTGACCTGAAGGATGCTGTGGCTGACGAAGAGCCCCCACGGGAGCAGGCCCTGGGCAGTGGTCAGCCCATGGTAGAGGAGGAGATCTGGGAGAAATGCTGCCCATTGTGGGGGCCCATGAGCCAGCAATGAGCTCCAGTGACCAAGAAGGCCGACAGCATCCAGGCTTGTATCAGAATTAGTGTGGACAGCAGGACTAAAGACAAGATTGTTTTCTTGTACTCACCTCTGGTGAGACTACAGGTTGAACACTGTGTACAGTATTGGGCCCCTCCCTGCAAGAAAGACGTTGAAGTCCTGAAGCACATCCGAAGAAGTTTTGTTTTACCCATGATAGGTACTGGTGACTAATCTCCCTGTCTTTATTTCGACCTTGAACACTTTTTTTCTTCTCCTTTGAGAAGGCAGAGAGAGAATTATGTAGTGGAGGTTCATCTGCTTATCAGTGTGAGACCACCAAGGCACTCAATTGATAGTTTTGGACATGACTAACAATGAACTATTTCTGTCTCTGTGTGTATTGCCATAGAATGGTAATATGCATTATGGATGAACAGTTAGATGTGTGAATTTAATGAAGCTCTGCAGCTGGAATTATAGAAAATTTAAGTGGGGTGTTAATAGATAAATTGAAAGCTTGTTTCTTCTTACAATGTGTTTACTTTTTCCTGTACATAACAGTACCAAAGGATGACTTTATGCACGCAATAATAACTTTCAGGGAATATTTGCAGTATATTATTCAAAAATTAACTATGTATAGTGTTTAGAATCATAATGTAAGGGGACTGTGCGTCTTCATAGTAGAAAGCTAGGTAGAGTACTGTTCCTAGAATGTTTTAATGTTGTGCTTTCCTGGTGAACTTCTCTGTGCTATTTACTGATTCACCATTTCCATAGCAAGTTATTCTCACTACTTCCCCAAAAATGCATTTATAAGCCCGAGTATTGAACAGTTTCAGGAAGAATACTTTTACATTATTTAGAGAATAAAGCTTTCAGAGACAAACTGAACTCCACTGGAAGCGGGAAGGAGGACACAAACTTCCAATTTGTCTTCAGCAAGGTACTTGAATGTCAAGGAAAACTTCTGAGCCCATTGTGAACACAACAATGTGGTAGGAATCCAGAATATCTTATTTTTCTATTCTGAACTTACAAAATATAAGATCATCGTTATCTACAGATTGATGTTTTCCAGATTAATCTATATACTCAGGCATAGCTAAAATAATTCTCTGATTATTAAATATGCACTCATAATGTTTATCTAGATATGAAACAAATTTTAATATTCCTTACATGATTACAAGTTCAGGTACAATGCTGTTCTAATGTAATCCTGACAAAACCAAAAATACACTTCACTGTGTAAACATACAAATTATGAATATCTTCTATTTTAGTAATTGTATTACTTAACATAGAACCTTTCCATTAAATGGACAGTATCCATAACATGAAACATTCAGTATTTCTGTGGATCTCAAAATTCATATGGTCACCGAGCTGAATCTTCATTTTGTTCTTGTATTAGTCTTTGTACAAATTTTACTAAAGTATGCAGTTTTCAATTTGCAATATCTTGTTTGTATTTATTATGCATGTATTTGCTGCTTTGGGTCTAGAAAATGAGCATGATATTTCATTTCTTCAAGCTTGCAAAGGTGAAAAATGTAGTGCACTAATCCATTCAAGTTAATACATACTATGGTAACTTGAATTGCAAGCTACTTAGGCTAGTTTTTTACTTATCTCAAATAAAGCAACCAACTTCATCAGAAGTGGAGAAGAGGGAAAGAAAATCACAGGATCAATTGTAGGGATTGGAATGGACCTCTAGAGGTTTGAATCCAACCCCCCCACAAATACAGGCTGCTCCCTAGACCAGGTTGCATGGGTAGGCATCCAGGCAGGTCTTGAATGTCTCCGGAGAAGGAGACTTCATAACCTCTCTGGCAGCCTGTGCCGGAGCCTTGTCACTGCACTGTGAAGAAGTTCCCATGCACATTTGTGCGGAACATCCTATGATTCAGTTTGTGGCCATTTCCCCTTGTCCTATTGCCACACACTGCTGAGAAGAATTGCTTTGCCTCCCACACCTTAGATATTTATAGACTTGAGTGTATATTTTAAAACTACTTTCAGTCCTCTGTATGCTCTATAATTTGCATCAAACATTGCTTTGAATACTTGAAGATGCTTCAAGGCATCAAGAATAACTCCTTACTGTAATTGTTTATTCTGCTGTTTTGCTGCCAGCTCTACAGGATAAGAGAAGCAGAAAACAAGGAAGCTCTGAGTCGTATGACATGACTAAACATTTTTTTTCCAGTACATTGAGATCTCTGTATATTTTTCAGTATGATTGAATACTTCTATGAACTATAAAAATGATGTATTATATGAAACGTCAAGATTCAGGAATGAGTTTCCTCTGAAAACATCACGGGACAAAAAAAACTACTTGTTCATACTTTTTCTGTGCAATTTTATTATTATTTTTTTAATTCTATATCTTGATCTTGTATTGTTTAGTTTCTTACTATTTTATGACTGACTTCCCCCTTTTTACCTATTTATTCAGTTGTGTGTGATAATTATAAATATCAGTATTACGCCAAGGCTTGCATTCTGGAACTTCCAGTTTTCTTGTTTAGCGCTGAAGTGCTTCAGGGGTCTTTTGGGTTCCACTTGTATTTGATGAGTCCGTTGAAGTGTAATTAAAAAGTAACTCTCAGCCCACAGCTGCCTTTAATCCTTCTGAGCTTTCTGATTTGAACTTGCAGCATTCATCTGGATATAGGGTTCAACTTCCTATCTTATGCTACAAGAGGTGGTGGGGCTTAGCTCCTCTGTACTGCTTTCCACTGTTAAATGTGTTTTCTTGCTTATGCTAGTGATATCTACATAGGAATCAGGTATGGTTTATGTTTAATGAAGTTTATCTTTGTTGTATTTTCTCAGACAATGTTTTGCAAGTGTTGTCCACTGCATGTTGACTTCCTGGTATCTGATTTAACTACCTAAATTTAAATGGGGTTTCACATAACAGTAGCATTTATTCTATGTTGCTAGCATTAAGAATACACTGTAAGAATCTCCTTGAAACGTACAATTTGGCTGCTAATAGATATAGTACGAGAGCAGTATTTATGTCAATTTTTTCCCCACAGTCATTTCAAGAGCAATAAATATAGTTAGGACAACACCAGAAAATATGGTTTTAAATGGAGACAAAAGCAAATCAAAACTTTGTATTCCAGCTTTCTTGCACTCTGGAAGGAACTGGGACTGGAGACCAAACTTTACAGTACTGATTTGTCTTGTATATCTGGTTTCAAAAAAAATATATGGGTATTGCCCTCATATTTTGAGAAACTTCTCAACTGATTCCAAAGTTCTCTCTTGAATTTTGTCATTTTGCTGTCAATATTTTAGTAGTTAAAGATACTAAGCTTTGATAATCCAGTATTGAAAGTAAGTGTGGGAACAAGCGGTTGATGATTTACAGATCAAGATGAGTATTGATATAAATCCTCAACACTGATGAAATTTAAGATTTATGCTACTGGATAAAGACTGTAAAGAAAGGAGGAGGTTTGAACTTAACACAAGTCACTGTTAACCCTGTTACGAGGTAATGTAGGGACAGTTTGTTTCCTGAAATTAGCTGCATTTTACAAGGTTAAAACAGAATGTCCTTCCTGGAAGAAGCCCATAGCACACTGAATCTATCCCAAATGCTTTTCTCTGAAGTGGCTCAGTATCAAAAATCCATACTGAGTATTATGATGGCTGCTTTGGTATACTGCTTAGAGTGTATTCTGCTGTCTGCCTTTTTTTTAGTAATGTGATCTAACAAAAAACAGATCCAGTTCAAATCTTTGAATAACATAATCTCTTTCTGAAGACACATTCCGAGAATAACAAGTGACATTTCCTGTCTGTTCTTTCATCAGCTTAGGAGTGAATAGTGTAAAATAAAAAAGTTTTGATATACTGTATTATGAATGAGTATAAAAGCCATAGGAATGGGTATATAAAGCCAAAATACATATTTCAAGGGCAGGAAATCTTTTGACTGATGCCTTGTGAAGATGGTGGACTATATGATGGTTTATATTTTGAAATAATCCCTCATATTTTTACTACAGCATTCAGGAACACCTTGTAGCATTTTCTTATCACCATAAAACATATTACCTATGCAAATGGGTGGGTTGATTTTTACATGTTATTCTGTCATTCCCATAGGTCTCATTTATTTGTTGTATGGTGTCATTTACATACCAAGCAACTCCAGATGTAGAAACATTGACAGTAATTTGTCTGTGATTCGTGTATTCTAGAACCCTGCTGGCGTTAGGTTGCCATGTTGGAATTGCTGATGAACGTGCTGAAGAAAAAGTGAAAAAAATGAAACTTCCAAAGAAGTAAGTTAAAATTCAACTGCATTTTTTCGTTAGGTAGTATGATTTAACCAAATTGTGTTCTCATGTTTGATTTTGTGTTGCTGGTTTAATAGATATTTGGGTATACATGTATGTATTTATGGATGCTCAGAAATTTACACACATGTACACTTATACCTTTCCTTTTAGATATTTACTATCTGTTGTGTAGACAAAGCTGAGGTTTCCTGTGATTTGTTGAGATGCCTGACATTCTATTCATTATTACAAAATTCTTTTCGTAGAATCTATTGCAGCAACTTTTCATATGATTTCTACAGCAAACTTGTCAATATATTTTGCCATGCTGTAAATTTTTAAGGCAACCCTTTTGTAAGTTCTTGCAAGGCCATGTAGTGACTTGAGCTGGACAGAGCAGTTACAGCTACCTGATTTCTTCCTGAGCGATGAAGACTGACGAGCATTGTTAGTGGGACTCAACCTAGGCCAGTAATACTGGCCTCTACTTCCACAGCTCTGAAATCAGCTCTCATTGCCTAGTCAATATTTGCTGGACCCTTCCTTAGGGCCAGTGTTCCCCCTGGTTTGAATATGAAGAATTTAGGAATGTTAACATGATTGAATGTAGTAGAATTGTACTTGGTTATGAGCATATGAAAGCCCTAAGTCCTAATATATGCTTGAGATCATGGTTTTTAAGCTTGTCTAGATTGGTATACAGCTCAGTGGCATAAAGAAGAAGTAAAGTATGTAAATTTATAAAGGTAAAGGTCATTCTTTCAGAAGAGAAATTGTGTGTTCTGTTATTTCTAAATTTAAAATAGGAATTCAGGTTCCTCGCTTATTATTATGAAAAGCAATGGTAATCCCTAGTCTTAACTTTGGAAGTATGAGGTCCCACTGTATGTACAAACTAAGAATTTCGATACTTTATTTACTGTTTTCCCAATATTTGCTCAACTTCCCCATGATAATTTATTGATAGTTTTCATAACTGCCTGATGCAGAAACATTATACTATTATGAAAATCAAAGGCAATAGATATCAGTTAACATAAACACAATTAGCTCATCTGCTCTAATTTGAGTGTGGTTTTTTTTTTTTGCAGCAGTAGTTTGTATATTCTTGTATTTCTTAACTCTAACTACACTTGCATAATTTTTTTTTTTTGAAAATATCTTCCTGAAATATTCAGTCTTTATTTAAGAAATTCTGAGTAGTTAGTATTTATTTTGCGTATAAAAAAGTAAGCATGGAAAAAAAGAGATCAGTTTTATTTATTTATTTATTTTCTTGTAAAACAACTCTCATGGAATGATGGAAATCTTTAAACAATACACACTGTGTATTCTTATTACTATCACAAGTATCCATTGATTCTTATCCTTAATGAATATCCATACATACATGTTTTCTGTAACAAAATATTTTGAGGCACGTGGTTGTTTTACTCTGCTTTTACATAGAATTATCTGCCTATCTTAAATTTTCAAGCACAGGAGCACAGTTATGCAGGGGAATATGACAAGAAGAACGTAATAATTGCCAATCTGACAGAAATGTTAGTTCTGTTCACTATTTCCATTACTAACTGACATTACTTATCTCACTTAAGTGATGTTTGAAGCTCCTGGGGAATACATAATTTTATGACCAGTTAGCCAGCGCATGAAAAATAACAGAAATACTGACTACTTGATTATTTATTTATATGAATTTACAAATTGGTACTCATATGAATGGTTTTTAGGTTTGTGTTCTCGAGTTACTATTTTCTTAGTAGTCCTAAAACAATTCTTTAAACAATTCAGTAGTTTTGAAGGGGGTTTAGCATCATTCTTAAAGATAATCACCCTTGAATGTTTGCTTGTTTTCAGTTTTTGTTTTCAGTCACAGAAGATAGCTAACTAGGACCTTTGAGGTATTAAAATATTGTGGAATATTATGTACCCCTTTTTCTAAAGGGATAAATAATGTTGCTTTTTCTGGATTTTTTTGTCACTCCAAATACGTAAAATACAAGAGAATACAGATTTTTTGAACTATCTACTCTTTGAGAAAGTTTTTTGTACTATCTACTCTTTAAACACCCAACATATAAATTTGGTGAGAGAATGTCATAATTCTTCCACAGATCCCCAATGTTATATGACTAAAGTAGTGCTTTGCTTTCTCTGTTTGCTTGAGGATAAATACTCAGGTATATTCAGGGCATATCCATCCATTCCACCATGATTTTTACACAAGCAGCAGGAGAAATCTCTTCTCCATCACTTGAAGCACTCCTTTCCCCCCTGTCTTTGATTGGTATCTGTAGGGCTGTTTTTTGCTCTTTTCCCCCCATTCCTCTCTGCCATGCAGGTTTTCACCCTCTCTTCATTACTCTTTACCTGCATCCTCCTGTCAGCAGGTGGGCAACGACTCGCTGCTTCTAATTTCTGTCTACCCTATGCTTTGCCCTTCTTTGCTTTACTTTCCTCTGCATGTTTCTTCATTATTTGGCACAGGGCCCACTGACCCACTCAAACATCCTGTACTCAGAGGATTACATTCTTATGACATGCGAAGTCTCATATTGCCTGCCATTTCTATAGTCTGTCAGCTATCAGCACTGACCAGATTTGCTTTTGGTTCTTGCCAGAATTTCTGTCTGTGTGTTTGTTGCCCACTTTATCATCCTGGTTTGACAAAGGTCCTTAATCAGATAATCTGAGTGAGAATGAATGCATATCTACCTTTAGTAGGTAGTGAGGCTGGTCATGTTTTTTTAATTTTAGACATTGATATCAGGTTTTTGTTTCTGTATCTCCTTGTTGATGACCTCATCATTTTCTTATTAGCATCTTTTGCATCTGGCCCTGCATCAGATACTCAGAGGAGCAGACACTGTGCTTCCGCATGCCCTTAGTGCTGGACTGGAATGACTATCCAGTTGGCTTTGCTGGGCCATCATAATACGCTGATTGCAAAGAATCAAAGATTTGCAACCAGATCCCCCTCCCTCTCTCTTATTTGTTTTTTTAATTTGAATGAGGGTGGAAATCAATTGCTAATCATACTAAGAAATTTCTGTTTTTGTTGCTGATATTTTTATTACTTCATTATTATTTTTAATTATTTTACTAATTAAAAAGATTGAAAAATTTTGAACTGTGAGTCCAAAGGTATTATGTGTGGGTAAATCCTCCAGCTTAAGTATCATTGGTTTTGGCTTTAAATTTACCAAGTCCTAATGTACTGCATGCATTGGCATATGTGATGTATTCTTTACAGGAGAAAACCTGGTCATAAGCAGAGTTGGAGATGACTAATTCTGTGGGAACAACTTCATAAATGCAAACAACACTTTATACTCAGTACTGCTAAAAGTAGTGAGGAAACTCTTGAAGTCACACTTAAGTTTTAAAAATTTACTTCAAAGATTTAAAGGGTATCTAAGGAATGAGATATTATAAAAGGAAACTTACAGTAAAGAGACTTCATGTAATCTTGAGTTATCCATTGAATCTATTTTGTCTCACGTCTTCATATCTAATAGAGAATATTTTCTTCTATCAATAGGAGGTTTTTATACTGCGATATTTACTATGAATTGCTCCGAGGAAATAAATAATGTTAATAGAAGTATTTATGTAAAATCCAAATCTACTTATTTAATGTGAGAAAATTTAAAATGCTTTAAAAACTTCTTCAGTTCAGATCATTTTCTGTAGCTTTCATTGTTTCTGCAGCCACTTCATCCCATCAAGATACAGTTACCTTAAAGAAACATTAACAGTAAATGTCAGTATGTTATTATTATTTACATTAAAATATACATTTTTTGTTGATATATTGCATACATATAGCTTCTCTCTTTTGCAGTTTCTATTAACTTTTTCTTACTCACTTCACGTTGTCTGTTTTTGGACAGCTACCAGTTGTTGAGTGGATATAAACCTGCTCCCATGGATCTGAGTTTCATCAAACTGACCCCTTCTCAAGAAGCTATGGTGGATAAACTAGCGGAGAATGCTCATAATGTGTGGGCAAGGGACCGTATCAGGCAAGGCTGGACCTATGGTATCCAGCAGGTAAGTGCCAATTACAGTCACTTGAAAAAGCACTTATATCTATTGAAATATAATGAAGTGTTTTTGGTCTTGGTACAACTCTTCTGCATAAAATGGGATTAAATTTGTTCCTACTGACGAATCATTAAAAAAGGGGAGGTGGCCCTTTGAAGTGCTGTTAGCATTCCTGATAGAATATTAATCATTAGAAGTGTTGAAAGTGATGATTTTCTCCTCTGTTGTCAGCTACTTAGGGCTTATTAATTCATATTCCACTCACTGTGTTAATCCTGTGTTTATGGGGGCATTGCACAACTTGCTTCCAGAATGAGAGTCTGTCTCTAAATCCTCAACTATTTTTGATATATTAAAGATGCACTTAGTAATTTACACCATACCTCCTGTAATATTTTTTTTCCTCACAGAAACCAAATATTTTCAATAAAGGGCTGTGCCAGTCAGAGGAATGAAAATGAGTGAAAGTAAGGAAGTATTTACAGTTTTGGTAGAATCGCTATCATATCCAAAAGTAAATTGTTTTGCAACAGTATTTATTGGTTAATAAAGAAGTAATTTGACATTATTTATTGGTGTGAATTTGCAGATAAATTATATATTTTCTGGATTAGTGAGATATTAAGTGGGAAAGTCAACTAAATGATTTTGTCAGAGATTTCCTCAGTGTTACTGGGTTGCCAATGATAAGCAAAAGATGCAGCAAGAGTGGGTGATGGAGAAAAAAATTTCTTTATTTACACAAGGTGTTTACACGTTGTCTTTGTGTTCATGTGTTTATATAGAAAGTTCTGCTCTTGGAGAGGCTTTGTGTAATACTAATCAATCAAGTTCTATCATGGTACCTGAAACAGTGGAACTTGCCCCCAGACCATAACTTTGATTAATAAATAAATAAACAACTGCACTAAAACATGTAATGTAGAGAAAGTATCACTATCACTTACATCTAATAAATATGAAATTAAAACAGTAGCCTGTAGTTACGTTTTCTGAGATACGTTAAGCAGACAGCACAAAACAGGCTCTGATTTTAACTACCAGGTTGTGCTTTAAAGGACTCAAATACATCCTTCTTCTCCAAGTCTATACTGGGCTTAACTATACATTATCAATATTGAACGATTCTTCCCTACCGTGACGAAGACAATTACAGGCATTCAAAGAAAAACCCAGCTAATTTTGGAAATGAAAAGCTTGATAGCCCATGAAGATAAAGATTGGAAAGCTTCTTAATTAGGGCTACAGTTTTCAATCTTTTATACTTCTGCTTTAAATATGGATATGAGTCATTCAAAGTGAAGACTTCTGTGTGCTGAGTTGGGCATTGCTGATGAGCATTTAATGCAGTGGAGCAGTGTCATAATTACAGCTTCAGCATTCAGGTTGTTAAAAACAAAAGGATCTTAGGAATGTTTGTGAACTTCAGGGAGCAGATCAGCAAGATTAGCAGTGTGTTTCACTCCCCAGTGCTTGGAAGATGAATTACAGTAGTCTAATGTATGGGTAAGCAGATAGATGATGTCCTTGAAAACTCCTGTCTATGCCATGTCTTGTGAAAGTGGGTACGTATTGTTGCTGATTTGCTCTTAATTCTTTTTTCAAATAATCAAGTTTATTTTCTTCTACAGAAAAGACAGAGAACTGAATTCACAAAGTGCATACAATGTCCGGATATCAAATATCATTCATTAAAAGTGTAAAGTGAAGAGCAGAATAGCAAACTGCCCTTTCCTGGGTGCAGTGCAACTATGCTTCTCATGCAGTTGACATAGTTACGTATGGCAAACTGCTAGCTGCTGACCACAGTGCTATGTGCTTTTGCTTGTCTCCAGCAGGGGTTTATTTCATCAGCTACATGTTGTCATCCCATAAAAATTACTGTGACATGCAACAGTACAGTAGTAATATGATGGTATAATGTATTATACTATAAACTGATCATACAGGGCTGTGAAACAGTTTTCTAAGGTAAAGAAACTTACAGAGATTTTAAAGTAGATGGAGTAATGACTGGTAAATCTAGTAGATCTGTTCCATCATGAGTCCCTCATGGTTTGGGGATTATAAAATATGAAAAATAAAGGGAAACTGTCAATTAGTTCATATTTAACTCACTTTTTCCTGTTACACAATCTGGTGGGAGAAAATACTTTCCAAGTTCCATATATTTTCTTCCTCCAAATCCACCACTGCTTTTCAGTAATTTTTCAATTCCAAGTGATAGTTGTCGTTTGTGCATGAGTGAACACGGTATTTTTATTCTGCTACTGCAGAGCAAGCCAGCCAGCAGAGGGAACACAAGTTAAATAATAAATCCTGTTCCCAGCACTATGCTGACAGCTGTGACACTGAACACAACCAAGCATTTTTTTAGCAGGACTCAGAATTTTGGGGATGATCCAGCAGTGTTGCAACATCACATTTATCACTCTGAAAAATTTATCTTTTCAGCTGTCTTTCAGAGGTTTATGTGATGCTTTGGTTTTTGGTATTTTATTATGCACACTGAATGTTCTAATAGGTTCTTTTGTTGTAGCTGCTTGAACAGTATGACTGTGGTGTTCTGTGCTACTTTAGACAGAATGGACGCTCCCACTGTTTCTATCTTACTTTAACATGACATCTGTCTTTGCAAGCTGTAGTTTGCACTAAATTGGTTATCTACACATCATGTACTCATATTCAGTAATTAAATGAATGAAATTCTGCACTTCCCAGTGTGTTTCCTCTGTGAAATATTTTGCATCAGCATTCGTTACCTGTAATGGAAATTTGAAAAGGCACATTGATGAATGTTGGTGTGACTCTGGGTATTTTTCTGTAGTTCTTTTTTACTGCCATTAAGGCCTACATTTGCTTAGTGTCACTGTAGACATAATAACAGCTATTTCAACTTTCACATACATGCTACTAATAATCATGTGCTAATGCAAATAATTATTAAAAATATATTAAGCATAATTTGTCTGCGAGGGAGTTGGATTAGATGATCTTTAAAGGTCCATTCCAAGTTAATCTGTTCTATGATTCTGTTTGCTGTCACATAACAAAATCAGTAGTATGTATTGTATAATGCAGTATTGGCTGTTCATAGCTGCTATGTGTACTCCTAACTCTAAATTCAATTGTAAATGACAAATGCAATATTTGCATTGCATTCAAAGAAGACAATGTTGTGAAAAAAATATCTAGACTATTTTCTTTGTTTTCTGTGATGTGATACATTCTGAATTCAAGACCAGGCAAGCAGATAAACTTTGTGTACTCCTCAGCTTTAACTCTTTGAAACATATTTGTATCAACTAGCTCTAAGATTTTTTCTGCTGTAGAAGATCTACTTCTGTGCTCTTTCAAATTATTTGGTTAGCAAGTAGTTTACCAGACAGTCTCTACACAGAACACAGTCAAAAGACTGATGAAAGGTTAGACTACCATATGTGATAAATTCTGGCAAAAAAAAATAAAAAAAAATATTTTCCAGCTGTTAAAAGTCTATTGTACAAAATGGTAACTTTTCTGTAGTAAATAGGAAGAATCAAGCCTATGCACAAGTTGCCAATGTACTAAAAAAGGTATCACTCTTACTTAATCAGCTTTCTTGGTGACTTAACTGGTTGAAACAAACTCTGCCACTGTGTAGGATCATACTCTTGGCTTGCTGCGCTTAAACTACAGGAGTTTGGAAGATCATAAGTACCAAAATTGAGTTTAACTATAACAGTTCTTAGTTCAGTGGTAAATATAACATTCAAAATTAAGATATGTGGAATTTAAATTGAAAACAAACAGAAAAGTTACTGTTAAAAGAATAATCCCTACTCAAATTCATACTTCAGGAAGTTGCGAAAGTAGTGAATTGGTGAAAAAGATCACAGTGTTAAATAAACTTAGACATAAAGAAAAGTACATATTAAACTGACTTTGTATAGTATTTACAATTTCTTTTTTTTTTTAATTTATTTTTTTTTAATTTTATTTTTTCATACTGCAACTTTGTGCCCAGGCATTTTAAAGGAGCTAATGCTATGTTTCACTGTCATACTTCCCTGTCCAGTGATTGCCCAAATGGTAATGTGAATTAATGATGGTTATGGCAATTACCAGGATACTATTCTGATTGTATTCCATATCATGGATAAGAAGAGTTATAAATGCTTTTCTAGTTATTTTCGATTTATATTTTTAAAGAAAGTATTTCATAATACCTTTTTGAGCAAAGTGCTTCAGGGGAAACTTATTTCTTCTTTTATGACCTTTCCAAGACAAATAATTAAAACCATGGTGTTTCACCTCCAATGTTAATGTGAATAATCTGAATATTCTTATATCAGGGAAATAATAAGTACTTGTAACATTTACTTAAGCACTTTTTGATCCATTCTGTTTTGGAAACATCTTGTTTCCAGATCTACCAAATGAAATATTGGAAAAAAGGGAACATCCACTTCAAACTGTTTTGAATAACTATTGGAAGAAATTCCTTCAAAATATTTCTGTTCACTCTGTCATTGTTCTTCCCACTAAATATAACTAGAGCTGGTACAGTAAAGTCCTTAGTAATAAGATAATGTCTTCAGCAATGTATTATTGTGTGCCTTTTTCAGCGCACGAGTAGTGTCTGCCTGTGATGTCTCTTTCCCAAGAATGAAATTCACTGATAGAAGCAAGCATTTCATGATAGCTGCACTTTAGTATTTACTTACTATAGTGAACCCCAAGACAGATAGCCTTGTATTGAAGCATTACAAGGATGACAAACAATGTCTGAATGTTTTTGTCAAAATGAGTATGGCATTTCTTATCTACCTACAAGGACAGGTGGAATGAAGACCACATACATTCTTAACAATAGAACTGTAATGATAAGGAGAAGACGCGAGGTACTTCAGCTATAGGTGCTGTTTTCTGAAAGAAATAGATTGTATTTTTGCATTTCTCAGTAAGTCCAGTCAAACATAGATTTCTCCATTTATCATCAGTTTCTCTCAGAACATGAGATAAATTGTAGAGAAGTGAAAAATTGGATTAGTCACTAAAAATTTTGTAAGTCATATATGTAATCGAGTAGAACAATGCTTTCAAATAGAATGATTTTGAACTGATGAAAACCTAATCCATTAGGTTAGTTAATTATACTAAAATGCAAGTTTTAAATTTTTTACTAGTATAGTAATTTCAGTTGGAGGTGAGTATATTACCTATTAGAAAAATTCTGCAGGACATAAAATCATTAATCATATTCTTATAAAAAGCTTTATTTTGAAGAAGTATATTTTTAACATATGAAGGCATGCGATTATTTTGTTTTTTTTTTTTGTTTGTTTTGTTTTAATTAAAAAAGTATTGTGTATACTTATATTTTTATTAATAGCTTAGATCTTGTTTATATCATTTATTTCTTGTTTCATTCTATAATCAAAGCCAAATCCGATATATTTGTGCTAATGTTTTCTCTCTGAGCTTTAATAGTGTACTGGCTTTTTGTGGTAGTTGCTTCAAAATAGTGAATAAAAGATAATCTGTTCAACTTTTCAGTCAGTGCACTCTTTGCATTTCTTTATGTTCTTGTTTTCATTTGTTTTCCTTTAAGAAATTTCTTTGATGGAGAAGCAGGCATAAGCCATTTCCTTCATATTCATATTATTTGGTTTTTGAGTAAATTCACTGTTGTTACTAGTTTCTAGGCCATTGCAACTTCTTTGTATCTTTACTGAAGATACAATATAATGATGTCAGTTAGTATAAATAGTAATTTCTATAGTTCTGCTGTAGCAAAATTTTGTTTATAAGAGAAGGTATAGTTCCTGAAATTTAATTGATTTTTCATACTTATTCAGGATGTGAAAAATAGACGAAATCCTCGCCTTGTACCTTATGCCCTTTTGGACGATCGAACAAAGAAGTCAAACAAAGACAGTCTTCGGGAAGCAGTCCGCACTCTTCTAGGCTATGGCTACAATCTGGAAGCTCCTGATCAAGATCATGGTGATTAATTTTGTTGTTCTGCTCTCTCTCTCTTTCAAAATGTGAAATTATTTCACTTTGCTTTTGATTTCTTGTCCCAGTAGAATAATCTAAACAGTTACAGTGCCTCCAAAGCTAATAAGCCCCTTTCTCTGTCTTTTGTTGTTCTCATTACCCTTAGATTTTACATTCCTTACTGTTTCCTTTCCACATTCTGTGGCATCAAGTAGACAGTTTTAAAATGTGAAAATATTTCATTTGGTGTCAATGGTACAATTTCTTTGTAATCATACACTTCTTTATTTTTTTTACTATTTTTAAAAAATTATTATTATTTTGTCTTTTAAAAGGAGACAAAATTAAAAGCTTAAGTAAATTAAATAAGAATTCTGAAAACCATAAAGTACAGAAAATCATGAGAACGTGTATGTCATCTCACTCAATATATGATCTTATGCCAGGAAAATAAATGTCTTAAATATGTGCATAAATACTTGAAGTATCCAATCCAAAATCAGGTTTCAATGAAAACATTTTTGATAAGTACTAGCTTTTTTCTTTCAAGGTGGAATAAGAAGATCGTATGTAAGGTCAGTGGTGATTAATTTTTTGTTTCTGCAGTTTAAGTAGTAAAGGATTCTGCAGTTAGCATGCAATCTTAAATCTAAATTATGAAATTTTATAAGATTTATATAAATGAAATTCCTTTGATTTCAAACCGAAAATCTAGAGAGTTGGACAGTCTATTAGACCATTTATGCTCCTATGATTTTCTTAAGTCTTCCAAACTGAATAGACTCTAAGTAAACTTTAAATCACAACGGTAAACCGTTGACATTACCGATGTTTTGTTTGAATTTGCACCATTGCTAGTTTAAATATTTTATTGATAACCAGGCCAGTGTTTTCACCATACACAGTTTGATGTAGAGAGGTCCTGGTAAGAAAAATAAATGCCAACTTGTAATCTCAGCAGCATAGAAAATTTGAGAAATATGTCTAAACATTATCCTGTCAATACATTGATTAATCACTAATTATTTTTTCCTGCTTTTCATAGTTATATTGTTAAATTTGGACCTATTTGGGCCATTGATCTTCTCTAAATAGTTTTTGCAGATGTATATTTTAGGTATGAGTTAACATTGGGAACCTGCCTTTTTTTTTCTATTCCAAATTGCATACATTATCTGATCCTCACCTTTTATGAGAGCTTGCTATTAAAGTACATTTTTAAGTATGAGTTATCACTGTTATCATGATTGTGTAACAGGGTTGGATTGCTGAACAGGAAAAATAACCTGTTGGTTTGCAGCATAGATTGCCTTGGTGGCAAAATGCCACGTCTATTATATCTGCTTGTCTTTAGTCTGGAGAGTTAAAGGCTGCAACCTACTCTTAATTTTTCCCACTCTTCTCCTACTAAGAGAAGGTGATGCTGCATGGAGGGAGATCTGCATTGCTCTGAGAAGCTGATCTGGCTGGGGTAGGAGGTAGCTGACTCCTATGAAGCTAAGAGTTGCCTCTTGATAGAGGGTGACAAGGAAGACATCTCTTTTTCCACAGTTTTCTCCAGATTCCACTGAGCAATATCAATCTCCTGTCCTTATTTGCAGCTCTGTGAACCAAATTTTCCTGTCTTTCCTCAGGAATGACTGGGCTAGAAAATCTTTTTTCTAACCATGAAGAGGATCCTTGAAATTTCTCAGTACATAGAGTTACTAATGAAATGAAAAGAACAAATTTGCGGTCCTCGCATCTTAAAGGTGCCATCAAACCTATTGCAATATTCCAGGAGGAAAGGACCAGCAGGACAGTGCACTCAAACAAAGACTGGAATTGCATTAAATGATAGTTTTTATACTTTATATTTTACAGAGTATGAACATCTACAGTGCATCCTGAGAAAGGAATCCCCTTTCGTTAGCCAAAATCCATATTACAATTAAATGATATGTAGAGCCAGCTAGTGGTGTTCTCTGTCTCCATTAATGAATTTTATTTTTAGCATTGATTTACAGAGCTATATAGCATTTTTTTAATATACTTTATTATAAATATTATTTAACATGTACACACAGCAGCTGTATGTTAGGGATTGCTCAGAGTATGGCAAACCTTAGGTTACTTATAATGTACGGAGATGATGAATTTTTTTTTTGTGAACCTAATGGGAACAAACATAGTGAAGTGCAAGTTTTTGCAGCGGGGGTCAGACTAATCCCAGATATGTATACAGACTGGTAGAAGAACTTGAGAGTAGCTCTGTGGAGAAGGACCTGGGTGTCCTGACTGCTGAAAAACAGAACATGAGCTGGCAAATGGTATCCTGGTCTCCATCAGAAGAGGGGTGGACAGCAGGGATTCGATTGTCTTTCTCTACTCTGCCTTCATGAGGCCCCACTTGGTTTACTATGCCTAGGTCTGGGGCTCCCAATACAGGAAAGATATGAAGCTTTTCAAGAGGGTCCAGAGAAGGGTCACAAAGATGATGACAGAGCTGGAGCACCCCCCCTACAAAGACAGTCTGAGGAAACTGGGCTTATTCAGCCTGGTGAAGAGAAGGCTGCAAGGAGACCTCATTGAGGACTTCCAGTATTTGAAAGAAGATTATAAACAGGAGAGGAATCAACTTTTTTTCCAAGGGTAAACAGTGGTAGGACAAGGGGGAATACTATTTAACTCAAGGAGGGAAGGTTTAAATTGGATGTCAGGGGAAGTACTTCGCAGTGAGTGGTGAGGGGCTGGAACAGGCTAGCCAGAGAAGCTGTGGATGCTCTGTCCCAGGAGGTGTTCAAGACCAGGTTGGATGGAGCCCTGGGTAACCTGGTCTAGTACCAGATCTGGAGGTTGGTGGCTCTGCCAGTGGCAAGAAAGTTGGAACTTGATGGTCCTTCAGTTCCCTTCCAACGCAAGCTGTTCTATGATTCTGTGAACAGACAGGTAGGTGTAGACAAGTTTGAGCTGATAAGAAACTCAACACAAGGAAGAATTACAGTAAAAAGACTAGAATAATTATTTTAGAAAGACTGAGCATGCTTTGAAACCTTGCAATTTTATCAGAAAAGATCCAGAATGCTTTAGGCATTCTTTTTTTCTAATCTGAGAAAGTCAGAGATATCATTGTACTGTGTGATTGGAAAGAAAGAAAACTGTATAAAATACTGGAGAACAGAGTAGCTGAGAGGACTTAGGGAAGAAAGATAAAGTATTATTTCTTTGACCTTTTAAAATGATTTTTAATTTTTGTGATTTCAAGCTACCTTATGGCTTGAATTGACTGTGGGGTCTTGGAATCTTGGAAGAAAGGATCAGAAACAGACTGTAGGACTATATGATTAGTAAAAAATATGAAGGAAGGTTTGCCTGTACTTGCTTTACAAGGTTTTACTTTTTAGTTATTTTAGTGGAAGATATTTCATAGAGAAAATGTGTAAAGTAGTACTTCCACTACTAGCAGCATACTAAAGGAAAAATTACCCTCTTTCCAGTTTTCTGTCCTCTGTGAACTTCCTGTGAATGCATTCTGTTTCATCACTGAGGTCACTAATGAAGATGTAAAGCAGCATTGACTCCAGTACTGTTGTAGGCTACAATAGCACACTAATAGTGATTTGCCTCTAGGGAGATTTTCAGGCTGCTGATACAATGCTCTGGATCTGGCTGTTTAAAGCCAGACTTTCAGTCTACTTCACTGTCTGCTTATTTAGCCCATCCTCTGTCAGCTTTTCAAGACAGTGCCAAAAGCCTCACCGAAGTCAATGAAAAAACATCCATTGCTCTCCCACTATTCACCAAGCTAGTCACTTTGTTGTAAAAGGTTTTCAGATAGGTTATGCATAATTTCCCTTTTTGAAAATCTGTACTGTCTAATCCTGATCACCTTCTTGTCCTTCATATGCTAGGAGATGGTTTCTAGAAGGATTTTCTCCATCATATTCCCTGGGATTGACTGACTTTCTTGTAATTGCTTTTTTCTTCTTGCTCATTTTGTCCAGAGTTACATTTGCTCTCTTCCTGTCTTTAGAAACTTCTTTCAGTTGTCACGACCTTTCAGAGATAATTGAGAGTGGCTTCTGTTGTAGTAGGCGTGGCTGGGACTTCAGGCTTCACAATTACATCAACATGACTCTCACCATTTATGGATTCCAACCTGTCAGGTTTAATGGGTTTACATCCATCCAGTTAAGCGCTCCCTAGCCTGGATCCTCCTTGCTCCAGACTTTCTCTCTGGTCTCAGAAGCTTAGGATTCCTGAAGGATGGTCTTGCTATTAAACACTGAGACTTAAAAGGCATTGAGTACCCCAGCCTTTCCAGTCTCATTTGTCACTAGATCCCTCTACCTGATTTAGCAAATGGATCATAGCTTCCTTAGACTCCTTTTTTCTGGTGTGTTTTTAGAATCCTTTTTTGACTTTTAATTCCTTACCAGATACCGTACCAGGACAATTGTGGCACTCCTAGCGTACCCTGTAAGGCTGGACAGATTGTCTGTACTCTTTCTGGATTTCCTGGCCCTGGTTTCCACCTTTTATATGCTTCCTTTTCACGTCTGAGTTCTTAGGAGCTCTTCACTCATACATGCAGGGCTCCAGCTGTCTTCTTGTTATATGTTCAGCTTCTTCCTTTTTAAAGAAAGCCTGATTTACTGCTTCTACAGCAGATACACCTGACAACAGCACCCACACTGGTCTGCCTGTTTATCTTCACCAATAAACACTGAACTGGTTCTTGAATCATCCCAGGGCAGATCTAAATGCTGTTCTCCTGAAAAAGCTACCCCTCTGTCATCCTGCACAGCTTGCCCTTCCTAAAAAGCATGTATTCATCCATTGCGGCGTCCCAGCCATGTGAGTTATTCCGCTGTATCTCTGTGATTCCAGTGAGTGTCATAAACATTTAACTGCACTCTTTCTTAATTTGTTATGCTGCATGCATTAGTGCAGTTATATGAGATTCCCAAGCGCTGATTCCCCAGAAAGAGGCAAGAGAGCCCTATATGGCTGTTCTGCAACCTTGATAACATCTCCATAACATGCAAATGAGAGCACCTGGCAAGGAAAAAATTCTTATAGACTCACCATTATTGTCTTTGCAACGTCTGTGTTAACTTACCTCAGTAATACTACATGAAAATCTGTAGACCATATTTTGAAAAACGGCAGGCAATCTTTTAATCCTCATGAGTATATATATTACATTCTCTCATGCCTGAAAAAGATGTGTTACTGTTTCATTGCTTTACTGATGTGATAATAGGTCATTTGTTCTTCAGGATTTTCTTTTGTTACTACTTAATATTTTTCAACATGCTCTAAAGACACAGCTGTATATTTATTTGTTGTTTTAACTGCTTTTGTTTTGTCAGTAGTTGGATACAGTAATTCCTGCTTTTATTATTTTTTCTTTTAACTTCTTATTTTTTTAAACCTTGCAGCAACAAGACTGGACGTGAGCAATGGGATAATGGAAAAATTCCGCATCTTTCGTACAGAGAAAACTTACGCAGTGAAATCTGGAAAGTGGTACTTTGAGTTTGAGGCAGTTACAGCAGGAGACATGAGAGTTGGCTGGACAAGACCTGGTTGTCTGCCAGATCAGGAGCTTGGCTCAGATGAAGAAGCTTTTGTTTTTGATGGTTTTAAGGTTTGTTTATGTCCATTTATAATAATACGAATAATTGTAAAAGTCAGTTTTATGTCGTATTCTGTGTGCAATAGCCTCACTTCAGTTGCTTTCTTTTCTATCATCTGTGGTCTATGAAATTATTTCTCTGTCTCTTTGAGGGTCTGGGTGGAATGCGGAGGGAGACAGAAATGTGTAAGCTAAAAATTAATGTAATCTAAGGAATAAAGGGAATTTTTCATTTATAGAAGTCTTTTCACACCTTGTGAAAAGAATTTCCCTAATAAAATGCATATAACACACTGAAATTGACTTAATCAAATTCAAAATACTGGCTGAACTGTAATTAGCTATGAATCATTTCTTTAAATTTCTACTCAACTCTTCTCTCTGAGAGAAATACCTGTTAGGGAATAAAGATGATTAAGATTATTAACAGTAAGTGTCTGAGGAAAACTTTGATTTTTTTTTTTTTATAGGGATGTGAAGGTTACAAGGACTGTACCTAGTTTTTCATGGAAAACCTTACAATTTAGAATAAACTAATTCATCAGCAATTTTTGCTCAAATTTGACTGTTCACGTAGTGATGACAGGGTGAAATGTATTATCAAGAATATATAGGGAATCAAAATATTTTTATATGCTACTGATTTTTATCAGAATAGATAATCAATTTTTTGGAATTTTTTATTTCGTTATGAAAGCATGTGAAACCTGTATCCGAACCATATCATAACTACTAAGGCAATTACTCATGTAATTGTATTTTCAATTTCTTTTTCCTTAGTCTTGTTTTGTAGAAGGAGATGTCTTAAGAAGAGAACTGAAAAGCTGGTTTTATAAAAATTTTATTTGTATTAAGTTAGCTATTGAAATTCTGTGTCTTTACTAAAGTAATTGAGTAGTAGTTTGCTTTCTACATCCTGATTTTTGAATTTTAGATCTCAGTCCACAGAGTTATTTTGTTGTCTCTGATTTTGGTGCTTTCTCTACTTGGTTCAAGAAAAGCTTCATCTTTTGACTTTCCAGGATACACAGGTTCATTTGTTTGTTAGGAATTTTGCGGAAAGATATATGGATGATAAAAATCGAGCAGTGATGGACTATATGAATCGAGAAGATATTATTAGTGGTTTTGTTGTATGAACATCTATAATAGTTGTTAATAGATGTTCATTTATTTGAATTTCAATCCAAGACTCTAGGTAAGGTTACTGATCCAAAGCCCTGCAGTCTTTCACTTGATCAGTCATACAGTGCATTAGTCGTGCCCTGAACTATGGTGCTATTTTTGGTGATATGATGATATATATGGTGATAGTTTATTTTGTATACTGCATTTAGTGAATTATACTTAAGAAAATAATAGAATTTGTTTGGAAGCAATAAATTTGTGGACAAGTAAATGAAATAAGTGATATTTTTTTAATAAACTCTTGAAACTGTTATGTAGCATTGTAATTGATGGAACATTAATTTCCTTTTAAGTTCTTAATGAAGCTTCTGTGTAAAAATAGACTAAGTTCTTGTTACTAAAATACTGAAGTATAATTTACCCTGTCAACTCACTTAGCAGTATTTTGCAATAATGACATGAGAGGTGTTTTATAGGAAGTTACTTGTTGGATTTCCATTTTCAAAGGTAACTTACGTTATTCACAGGCATTTTTTGGGAATAATGACATGGAGTGGAAGTGTTAATTTTAGTGCCGTGTTAATTTTAGTGCCATGTTAATAGAGGCAGATAATTATTAGTTGTACCACTGTGTAGGAGAACACATACATTGTCACTGTTATTTTTTTTTGAAGTCTTCAAAATCTTTTCAGGCACAGCGGTGGCATCAAGGTAATGAGCATTTTGGCCGCTCCTGGTTGACAGGAGATGTTGTTGGATGTATGGTTGACATGAATGAACACACTATGATGTTCACCTTAAATGGCGAAATCCTGCTTGATGACTCAGGTTCAGAACTTGCATTCAAGGATTTTGAGGTTGGTGATGGTAAGTACTGTAATCCATTGTGCTATTAATGTAATTTTTGTTTCAACTCCCTATTAAGGTAGTGTGCTGCTTTTCATTTCCCCTCTCTCACCATTTTCAGGTTTAAAAAAAAAAAAAAAAAGCAAGTGAAAATTTAACTATGTTGATTTACAAGCTAAATGCACCATTTGCTTGATATAGTGTTGAGTGTAGTAAACTATGTATTATTGAAAGAAGAAATGAAAATAGTTCCAGTATGATAGGCAAGAAACGTTACAGTTCAGTAGCCCCAGCAAGCATATTACTTTATTAATTATTGCAACTTTTTAGAGTATGGTGTTGAATTGACATTTATTAACTGAAGACTGTGTTTCTCTTATTGTGATAATTGTGATAAGTTGCTCTTATGTGGAAAATTGCTTTAAAAATTAGTTATAGTATTTTAAATGATTTAAATCTTGAATTTATATTTTTCAATTCTGAATTTCTATTCTTGCTATGGACTGTGGATCCAGATCAGCTCTTTGAGTCACTTGGAGAGGCAATGTTAGTAAAAGTATCAGCAGTGTCACAGGATTCTGAAAATATATTATTTTGATTTTTTTTTCAATAATTGTTTGAATATCTTGTAAACTCATTTTATACCAAAAATACATATTTATATATTTTGCATGTTGAGTGTATTTCCATAGATAATAAATAACTTGGTGCACTGAGAAATGGTATGTATTAGTAGTACTCACTGTTTTTCCCAGGATGCTGGAGATAAAAATCAAGAGAATAACACGTGCTTCTCTCTGTGTTATTATACTGACCTATTCCTTAAAATTACTGTTTTCCTTGTAAGTTTTTTTTTGTTAATATGTTAAGAAAGCCAACAGCACTGTTAGATTTAGCTGTTATCATGGCTTTTTCTGTGTGGTCTTCAAGATCTGCTTTTGTGTTTTACTCTGATTGGTGTCTATCATTTGGAAAGGTGTTGCACGAAGTGTGAGAATTAGTAGAGGTGTTTACAGTGAATTTTCCAGCCATCTTTTGTGATCATACTTTTTGACTCCACTTCGCAGGGATGTGTGTGAGGCTTTGAATTCAAGACCTTTAACACTTGGTCTGTACGTCATCAGGTCACAACATGATATAAATTTATAAATGCACATATTTTGTCATCTGTTACTCATTTGTTATATTATATATTTGTGCCTAAGAAAGAAAAATTTTGAACAGTAAAAGCCTCCTATGCTGCTTTTTTCCCTCTTCTCATGGGAAAGATGAACCTTATATCTATCAATTAGGTGTTTCTCTTGTGGAATTTTAACTGCTTGGCTTTTCTCTGGGTTTCATAGACAAAATCTAATCAGCTTCTTTTCTATACTGAATATGGAGTTTCAAAATTGCTGTTACCTTACAGGAAATATTTGATCTGTGCAGAAAAAAAAAAAAAAATTATATATACATATAAAAATGAAAAATACATAAATATTTAAGTATATAAAAATACGTATGTTTAACTAATTGTACAGATCATGACATTTCTTGTTCATAAAAAGGAAAACTACTGGACTTTAACCTATTATTTGTAAGCTTTATTGTTACATTTTGTTAGTGGCTGGGTCAAATGAGCTGGGACCAAAAGTGGTGCAAGAAACAAGAGATTTTCTTTGTGATTTGAAACCTGAGGGGGCGAAAAAAAAAAAAAGAAAAAAAGACAAAAGAGGTTGCTTAAAAAGTGCAAAGAAATCACAAGTGAATTGCCTGTGCTAGAGAAATGATAGAAAAGCAGATGCTTGCAAATGTGAAGTTGATTCAAAAGTAATAACAAACAACAAAACAAAAAACCCACCACAACTGAAAAGAATCCTAATGTAAGTTCTATGAAGGGACACTATCATATTGTTAGTTCTAACTAACTAGTATCATGGAGTGGTATGAATTTTTAAAATTAATTAAAGTTTTTTCTTTTGATCTATGGAATGCTAATGATGGTTCTTTTTTTTTTTTTTTCCGCTACTAATGTAACTGTATGGGTAGGAAATATTGCTTTGGAATTACTTTTTGTGGTTCTCTCAAAATATCATAACTTCTGGAATTTCAGGAGTAACATGAAAAATTCTAGATTTGAAAGTAAAATTGGCAATACTCAACCATCTTAGCAGAGAAAAGTGCTTGATGAGGTAGTCTTAGATTTCTGCGTGGAGAATGAAAGTTGCGTGACGAGATTAATGGATATTATCTTTATTTCCAGAATGACATTTGAGATACGATACTTAGTGACAAATAGGAGGTGATGTGCTACAGATAACTGCTTGCTTTTGTATTGTTTGATTTTTTAAAAATTACATTTGAATTGTTTTATGAAAGAGAAAAATTATCTGGTGTGTGTAATATACAATTCACATTTTCTTTCCTCTTGTTTTCAGGATTTCTACCTGTGTGCAGCCTGGGTCCATCTCAAGTGGGAAGAATGAACTTTGGAAAAGATGTCAGCACTCTAAAATATTTCACTATCTGTGGCTTACAGGAAGGCTATGAACCCTTTGCTGTTAATACAAACAGAGACATTACCATTTGGCTGAGTAAAAGGCTCCCTCAGTTTCTGCCAGTGCCACAAAATCATGAACACATTGAGGTCAGTAATCCTTTTTAATGTTTCTAAACAGTTCTTCTATGAGTCTGTTATACTTATGTTTCTACTTCTGCACTTCTAGAAAAAAATTCCGATATGGTATGTTGTCCCAGTTTTTTTACAAACCTTGCACCTCTTACAAATTTGTTACATTTGGTGGAGTGGATTGATAGTATTTCTTTATTCACAAAATCTGTCATATGTGTAAACATGAGATTCTTAGAGATAAATTCTACAATATGTCCTCTGCAAGATGAGCTCCTTGAGCAATAAGTGAGAAATCTATTTATAAAGATATTCCAGAAAATAGATGTTTCTGCATAACAAATAGTGTGTGTTCCGGTGTAGATGTTTTAGAAAGTGATTTTCCATAACTAATAGGGTTTTATTTTAATAAATATTTATTAGCTAGTTGTGTCAACGTTTATGTCCCCATGTTATGCATCTTGATGAAATTGAATTTGTCTTTAAAGACTATAATGAAATCTTTCTGTAACTGATGAAATGGCAGACCAATGAGTATCACACTTTAGTTTTTTAAAAAAATCTGTTTTCTTTGTCATGCATGTATACTTTGTTACTCATGATGTGTTATTCCTGAAAAGGTTGGACGTTTATTTTAAAGAATTGTGGTGAGAAAGACCATTCCTTCATAGGAAGGAACTCTTTATAAAGTGTTCTTTTCCCCTTGAAATGGGAATGCATAATTACAATGCATTTTACTGTTAACAGTGTTTGGTTGCAAACTTTGCATGTCAAAAATGCTTACTCTAGATGTATGATCTGAATGCTCAATGGGGAAAAACATCAGCTTATAAACAGCTACGTTTTTACATTTGATAGGTGATGAGAATTGATGGGACCATAGACACCTGTCCTTGCCTGAAGGTCACACAGAAGTCCTTTGGTTCACAGAACAGTAAAACAGATGTCATGTTTTTTCGATTAAGTATGCCTATTGAATGTGCTGAGGTGTTCTCCAGAACAGCTGCAGGAGGGTTACCAGGCACTGGTCTTTTTGGCCCAAAGAATGATTTGGAGGATTACGATGCTGATTCCGATTTCGAGGTTCTAATGAAAACTGCTCATGGTCATCTAGCGGCTGACCGGACAGAGAGGGAAAAAGATGCCACAAAACCAGAGTTAAATAACCATAAAGATTATGTTCAAGAAAAGCCTTCACGACTTAAACAAAGGTTTGTAGTGCATTAGATTTTTTGTTTCTATTATTATTATTTATTTTCTTGTTCTTGACTGAACAAAATGACAATTGGATCTATAGAGATTTTTCCCTAATTCTATCTTATATTTGAATATAATGTATAAGAGGAAAAACAAGTTGCATATACATACATTGCTTCATATGGAAGTTATGGATTAAAACTAAGCATAACAGTGGTGGTTTTTTTTGCCTGTTTGTTGATTTGTTTGTGTTTCTTTTCTTTCCCCCCAGCTATTAGGATACAATTGTTTGGTTTATTGTTAATGCTTTTATGATCATTACATAAAATTCACTCTCGGAGCAATATTAGTACCAAAACTCTGTGTGTGTATATACTGATCTACTGAGCTTTTTGTATGTATTTTGATTTTACTTATCTTATTGCAGATTTATGCTCAGGAGGACAAAGCCAGATTATAGCACAAGCCATTCTGCAAGGCTTACTGAGGATGTGCTAGCAGATGATAGAGATGACTATGATTATTTGATGCAAACTTCCACGGTATGGTAACAAAGGGTTTTTGCCTTAGCTTTTTATATAATTACATGCTTTTGCTTGTAAGAATTTCAGAAACTAATTTTAGGGCAAGATGTTTAATTTAAACACACATTTAACATTTATTTTGGTTTGACTTGACTGTCAGTTTAAGCTAGTTTCCATACAGAAAGCCATAAATTAAGTTCAATCTTAGTTAACTTGAACATGCTTATTCTACTTTTAAAGAGATGACTGTTTTTTGGGTTTTAAAACAATAAATAAATTGTGAATCAAAGTGATATATCAGAAAACCAAATACTCATATTTACTGATTTTTATTTTTTATTTTTTGTAGTACTATTATTCAGTGAGAATATTTCCTGGTCAGGAACCAGCTAATGTTTGGGTAGGCTGGATTACATCTGATTTTCATCAGTATGACACAAGTTTTGACTTGGACAGAGTGCGTACTGTTACAGTAACACTGGGAGACGAAAAGGGGAAGGTTCATGAGAGGTTAGTTGCAATATTCTTAAAAGGATACCTTTTTTTTGCCATCCATGAAGATAACTAACATTTTATAAGCCGTAAATCCACTGAATTTAATGTAACTGAGTTAATATGGGACTTTTTTGTTGTTCTTTATTTATTTATTTATTTTACTTTTTAACAGTAGTATTTTCTAGTACTGCTTGTGAAGAAAAGGAGGATCCTGTAACTGTTGGCTTTTGAACTGCTATAAAGTGAAACAAAGTGGCCTTATTTTTGGAATATTGATTTTGAGAAAGCAAGAATTAGTACGACAATGTCTTTCAACATTTCATCTTGTGTTCTGTATTAGAAACTGTTATACCCAACACAAACAATTTTAAGTATTAATTTTCAAAAGTTTTGTCTCTTAAAATTTTACAACAGATTTAATCTCCTTCAGATTATGAGATCTTTTTAATTATTAAGTCTAAGTTTCATTGAATTTTGACATTGATTAGCGTGGTTGCTCTTTACTGGTGCTGTTTGTTGATTATAGGTATACAAAGTTCTTCTTAGGCCACTAGGTGAACTATACACACCATATGTAAATTAATTTTTTTTTTGACATTCAGTATAAAACGCAGCAACTGCTATATGGTATGCGCAGGAGAGAGCATGAGCCCTGGGCAAGGACGTAATAATAATGGTCTGGAGATTGGTTGCTTAGTTGATGCTGCCAGTGGCCTGCTGACCTTCACAGCTAATGGCAAAGAGCTGGGCACATACTATCAGGTGAGCATTTTTCAATAGTGTCTTCCAATGGAAAAGGAAGAAACAGAATCCACAGGTTGCATTTTATTAGGAAATTTGTTACAAGAGAAGAAGAACTAATTACCATTGTTGAAATAGGAATTTTTCCCTTCTGTTTGTATTTTCTGGAGTTTTAGTCAAAACTTTTAATTTATTGGCTTTCAATATAGATTTTCTTTAAAAAAAAAATAAATCTATATATATATATATAAATGGTTTTTGTTGTCCTAAGTAATTAAATGGTTTTTTGCACCTTTGATTGTAGGTTGAACCAAGTACAAAGTTATTTCCTGCTGTATTTGCTCAAGCTACAAGTCCCAATGTTTTCCAGTTTGAACTGGGTAGAATAAAGGTAAATAATGTTGGGAATTTGTTTTGTTCTTGTTGTATTTTTGCAGGTTTTGAAATAATTTGTAGTAGCAGATACTGTTTTCTGTTTTTTGTTTTTTTTTTTCCCATAAATGCTGCATTCAGGGTACTCATGGTATTGAGCCAGCGTTTATTATTCCAAGTATTTGCTCTATTGTTATTTCTATTCTTAATTTATTCATTTAAATTACAGTACATTGGATGGAAAGGACTGTAACTGATAAGCTTTGTAAGAAGATATTGCAAAGTCCCGTTGAATTTTCTAAATCTCATCCTTCATGATAAAATGAAATCACTTGGATCAGGAAGGCAAATATTTTATTCTGTAAACAGAAGATGTGTGACCAATGTTATCTGCATGTTAGGTTAGAGTCTTAATTAAGTTTGACATATATTTAAAGAACACACTCAGTGTAACTGGAATTGACTTTTGTGTTTTGTTTCTATGGATGACTTAGAAATTAAGAGGTAAAAGAAGAGTCAGATTCAGATCTCTGATCCAAGGAAGGGAACACATTCCATTCAAGCTCCTCTTTCAAATATATATATTGAAATAATAAGTAAGAAAACGCTTCCTTACTGCTAACTTGCTAACAGTTATCTACTGATTGTACAAAATACTTAAAATTTCAAGTTGCACTGTACTGTATGTTGAATATGTTTCTTGAGAAATATTATGTATTCCTTGTTTGGTAAAGGTGATGAAACTGATTGTCTCTTATATTGGAATTCTCCAGAATGTAATGCCGTTGTCTGCTGGCTTATTCAAAAGTGAACACAAAAACCCAGTCTCCCAGTGCCCTCCACGTCTCCATGTCCAGTTTTTGACTCACGTGCTTTGGAGTAGAGTGCCAAACCACTTCTTGAAAGTTGATGTCTCTAGGATCAGTGAACGTCAAGGCTGGATGATACAGTGCCTGAATCCTTTGCAGTTCATGGCCCTTCACATTCCTGAAGAAAACAGGTTAACACTGTTTATGTATAGAAGTTTATCTGTGTAAAAATTTGGGTTATGATGTTAGTCATGTAATAAATTCTGTGGGAGAGAAGTCCAAGTCCTTCTTTGTCTCATTTTTTTCGCAAGTAAATAAGGAGTAATGTGTTTTTATTTAGATAATATTAAAACATAGAAAAAATTTATAATGAGTTAATTTTTAAAATCAACATCCTCCCAGTTTTCCTCCAAACTCTTTAACAGTTAGTGTAGTTTTTGAATTAAAAAGTAATATTGTTTATAAGTTCTTAAAGATAATCTACAAGGTATTTAAAAATACATTTTCCTTTGATATGAAAAAAAAAAACGATCAATTTAATTATCCCAGTGTTTTTCCTTAATTTAATTTTAATATGTGGAAAAATATATCTTTGAGATTTCCTTTTTATCTGAATATCTTGACATTTTACCAGTGCCAAAACTGAAAAGAAAATCAGTAAAAACTTTGGTGAGAATTCTGAGCAACTAGAAATATAAACCACCAAACTGTAAATTAACTGATTAGTCTGTTTCCATTTTGAAACCCCAAATATAAAAACAATAAATTATCTAAATATCTAAACCTATGCTAAGTTAAAAACAGTCATTTTAAGTTATCTAAATTCTTGTATGTGTTATTCTTTGTTAAGTAAGTCAGTTTGAGCTTTCCCCACTGAAAGAAGATGAAGTTGTACTTCAGGTGTAACTTGGTGAGACAGTTGATTAAACTCAGTTCTCAGTCCTTGATTCTGAGGTTTAGAGCGTATCAGGAGAGTTGGAAAGTGAAAAAGTCCATCCTTAGTAATGATATTGCGTTAATGTTATCCATAGGAAGAATTCAGTCTCTTAAGTGAGTTTTTGCACTGAATGTACTGTATTGTTCTTTTCTCTGCAGAACGATTGATATTTTAGAGCTGACAGAACAAGAAGAACTGCTGAAATTTCACTACCATACTCTCCGATTATATTCAGCTGTGTGTGCTTTAGGGAACAACCGAGTGGCTCATGCTATGTGTAGTCATGTGGATGAATCTCAGCTTCTATATGCCATTGAGAATAAATATATGCCAGGATTATTACGTGCGGGATATTATGACTTACTCATAGACATTCATCTCAATACCTATGCAACTGCCAGGTTAATGATGAATAATGAATTTATTGTTCCAATGACAGATGAGACCAAGAGCATTACCTTGTTTCCTGATGAAAACAAGAAACATGGCCTCCCAGGTATAGGACTCAGCACTTCCTTAAGGCCAAGAATGCAATTCTCCTCACCAAGTTTTGTAAGCATTAACAGTGAATGCTTTCAATTCAGTCCTGAATTCCCGTTAGAAATCTTAAAGGCCAAAACAATAGACATGCTGACTGAAGCTGTTCAGGAGGGTAGCCTCCATGTCAGAGACCCAGTTGGAGGTTCTACGGAATTTCTGTTTGTCCCTCTCATCAAGCTCTTTTACACCCTCTTAATTATGGGAATCTTCCACAACGGGGATCTGAAACACATCTTGCAGTTGATTGAACCCCGGGTTTTCAAAGAAGCTGCGAGTCTAGAGGATGAAAGAGATCTTTCAGAGAAGGAGCTAAGTTTGGATGAGCTCAAGTCAGAAGGAGAGGAAGAAACCAAAGGAGAGCAAGTGCCAAAGGAAGGACTTCTGCAGATGAAACTACCTGAACCTGTTAAACTACAGGTAACCGCTATGTTAGAAATGTATGTTCCCGTTTCTTCTCAGATCCTTTTTTCTTTACCTGGTAATTTCCCTTTCAAGGAATAGAGCAATCTAATGGTGGTTAAATAAGTTATTTATTTCCTTGAGGGAAATTATAAGATTTAGTGTCTTTCTGATTACATGAACTTGTTCACAGTGGATCAAACAACTGTTCTGTGAAACTGAATTACTTTCTCAGTGAAGTGAACAAGGAATTCTTCATGTTTGTTCATTCATGCAGAAAATAAACTCGCAGCAAGGAATAAATCTTACTGTCCTTTATCTATCTATCTATATCATATTATATATACATGTTTCTTTATGTCCAAGACACACATATCTCTTGCAGATGGCAGATATTTCTGGTGTAGGATGTATTACCAACCACTTCAGATGCAGTAAATGACTAAAATGAAGATTTCTATCGATTGACAGTAACCACTTCTATAAGGAATTCATCCTCATTTGCATTAACCTAGAGATAAGTCTTCTTGGCTTGACTTTTATGATACTGTTTTCTCAGATGTGTCATCTACTCCAGTACCTGTGTGATTGCCAGGTACGACACCGGATAGAAGCCATTGTGGCATTTTCAGATGATTTTGTGGCCAAGCTTCAAGAGAATCAGCGCTTCCGGTACAATGAAGTGATGCAGGCCTTGAACATGTCTGCTGCCTTGACAGCTAGAAAAACAAAGGAATTTCGATCTCCACCTCAGGAACAGGTATAGATTACAACTCACTGTAGATTTTTTGTTTTATTCCATGTATAGCAGAGTTATTTCAGAGATTTTCCTATAGTAATAAGTTTTTTTTTTTTCCTTTCCTTTGTATTCTCTCTCTTAAGATTAACATGCTGCTGAACTTTAAAGATGATAAAACTGATTGTCCTTGCCCTGAAGAAATTCGGGATCAACTCTTGGATTTCCATGAAGATCTAATGACGCACTGTGGTAAGTCCTGTTATTGAACATTTTTCCTTTTAAAATTATGCTAGCTTTAGAAACTGTCTTTCTAAATAATTTTAGGGAAATAAAAGCAATTAAGTAGTCTAGATGTTGCACTGTATCAACAATAAATACTGACAAATAAAAGTACAGTGTGCAGTTAATATATACATATTTATCCTCAAATGTGGTCAAAGTATCAAAGTAGAGTAGAATGCAGTACGTTTTGCTTCATGAAGGAAAACTTTTTTTTTCCAACTACACAACTCTTTGCAAATTTATTTGGGTTTATTGTATTGGGTAAGTCTAGCTTATCTGTTATTCAAGCAGTTCCTCTGGGTCATCCCCTCACCTTCGTGCTCACATGGGTCAGTACAGGTTATCTTTGTTCTAAGAAACTGAGTATGACCATATGAAAACAAGGTAATATTAATAGATCAGTCTTCTAAGAGATGACTAAACATATGTTTATCTGTTGGAACAGAAAATTCAAAAGGAGTAGTTAAATTTCTGTAGTTTTGATTTCTTTGCTTTAGTTACTGTAAAGAATTATTAAATTCTTGCCATATTAAAATGAGAAAGAGTAAAAAAATTAAATTAAAAAAATCAATAAAAAAGCAGCAAAAAATATATTTTAAATGTTTTCATATCTGTGAATCAGTAATAACGTAGGTTTGTTTAGAGTATGTGTTTTGTTTCTTTGCTGTTTGAAGGATACCTGTCCTTTCATTTCACTTCAATATACTATTTAAAAAGAAAAATTAAAGAGACAATTCCAGATGGCATGAGAAAACAGACAGCTCAACATCATGCCTGGTTAGCTAGGAGAAACCAGTACAGGAAATGTATGATAACATATCTGTTAAAGTATTTCCAATTCCAAATTCCAATTCCAAAGTAATTCTCCATTCTCTTGGTTGGATTGATCCACGTCAAGGTTGGATTTCTGTTACTGAGAAATCACAGGCACATTAAAGTATCAAATATTATTGAAGGTCTTTTTTGCGGTCTCCTTCTCAAACTAGGTTCATCCCTGAATTTAGATCTGTTTACTGAGTGCTTTGTCAGTTTGGATTTTCACTGGTATTAAGTGCAGAGATGTCTTTGGACAACCTGTTGCAAGGCTTGAGTATCATAGTTACAAGTTATTCTTTTTCCTTACAACAGTTTTAGAATCTTGCCTGTTTTAGGTTCACAAGTGTATCTTGTTCCCTTCAGAAAAGAGCATGGCTACATTGCCTTGACATCTTCCTCATGGACTTTGATCAACTTCTGTTCTGTAGGATAACAAGTTCAGTTTTTTCATCCTCTCCTTATAGGACAAGCAGTCCAGCCACTAATATCTTGATGGGCCTTTGTTGGATACCCTTCAGGTTTTCAATGTTTTTTTTTTAGTACAGGGTAGCCGTAACCTGCTCTTCCAGATGATGTTTCATGAGTTCAGAATCATTTCGCTTGATCTGCTGATTATATTTCTGCTAATACAGGCTATTTCTATCTCTCCTTACTTTCACAGTGCCCTGCTGACTGATGTCTAGCTTGTTGTCCAACAAGACCCCCTAGGTTCATTTGCAAAGCTTTTTTAACCACTTCAAACCAAATGTTACTGTCACATCTGGTATGTCTGTCTATGCTGCAAAACTTTGCATTTTTTTCTTGCTGAGCTTCATGAGTTTCCTTCCAGCTCATTCCTATACCTAGCTGAGCTACCCTTGACCATATTTTGTGCTCCCCTTCTATTTGATATAAATCAAAATCTTGAAAAAAGCATATTTTTACACTTCAAATTAAATATTTTTTATTTTGAATGAAAAAAGGAATCAGAAAGAAAATTCAAAGAAAATCACCAGTTGAGAGAAAGCAGATAAAGAAATGTTATTTAGAAAAAAAACATAGGAAAGGAGAGTAGACTTTATTCTCTCGATTTTTCCATATTTCTTAGAGTTATATGAAGAGGCTTTTTTTTAATTATTTGGTCTAGTTGTGTAATACAGATCATGTATTATAGCTGAGACTGTATTCAAAACATGTCTATTGCAAAGTAAGCAAAAGCGTTATATATGCCAAGTCTCATGTTTGTTGGATTAGCTAGACAGTTTATATCTAGTGAAATGTCTGAGAGACAATTATACTGACAGTTTGCAAATCATTGAAGTACTACTAAAGTTCAGCGAACATCGCAGCTGTGGGAAAACAGACATTTCATTTGATTAATTTCAGAGAAGCTTTGCATTCTATCTGATAAGACACTTCAATATCTTTACTGTACATCTTGTTCAAGAGATTGCCATCCAAACCCTTGTGTACTGTGATTCCATGCAAAATATGAAGTTACTGACATCAGTAGCACTCCTAGGAATAAATATAATAAATAACTCCTAATGGAAATGGAACTGTGCTGAATGTGGGAAAAAAAAATAAAAAATCATGCAATTAAAGCAATAGAATTTTCCTTAACTTCTGAAATGTTATCAGAGATATTAAAAAAAAAAATTGAATGGCATTTTTACTTGGAGCTTATTTTATCGTGAATAATGTGTGGAGGTCAGAATTTCTATTTCAGTTAAAATGTGCATGAAAGAAGAAACTAAAAAGTGGTATAATGAGTTCTCCTTTGTGAGAGAGTTACAGGTGCACTGAAGTATATCCACTGAGGAGCCACAAAGATGTTTAAGTTCTTGGAGCATCTTTCATATAACAAAAAGCCAAGAGGGCTTGATGAATTTGAAGTTAAGGCTCGTGGAGGGTATTGCATCAATGTATAAGAACACCTGTTTGGTAGATGTTACTCCAGGATCAGGACAGACTTTTCTAGTAGTGACTAGTGAAAGCACAAAAGTCAGCCAGTAGCAATTGAAGTACAGAATATTCTGTTTAAAACTAAATTATTTATTACTATTATTATTTTTATTATATTAATTTTTACTGTAAGGGTAGTAGGTGGAACTTAAGGAGAGTTTGTCCAGAAAGGACAACTCTCCATCCTAAGAGAGATTCAGAACCTGAACTTGAGTAGTCCTGGCAATCTGCCCTAGCTGACCAGTTGACCCTGCTTTGAGTGAAGAGGCTAGAATAGAGGATCTCCAGAGACTTGCTTCAACCTCAGCAAGACTCTGACTCTGTAATTTTTTTTTCTCTTCAAGAGCTTACTGCAAAGTGTATCACATGAAACAGTTCATTGTGGCTATTTTCTTCTGACTAGTCATTAGAAATTATACTTTGTTATGTTCCTTCACTTTTGTGATTTGTTTTACCTACAAAATCTCATGCTCTTTGCTTATTATCATTTGAACCTTACTCTGTCTGTAGACAGTGTATATATAGTTCCAAACACATGTCCAAAACATTAGCATGGAAACATCCATAATGAGTTGAGCAGAAAAATACATTTGCTATGTGTTTTATGTATCACAATACTCAATTTATAATGGTAGGTTAATAGGATGATGTGATCCTTGTCTGCATTTTCCTGCCTTGTATATATATCTGATCTGTACTTTTCAAACTTCTGGTTAAACTTACATCAATTTTTTTTATAGTTCTGGTTGAACAGAACCAACCTAGTTAAGACACAAAATAAAAAGCATTGCTGCAACTTCTCTAAATTTAATATTTTACTTATATTTCTTATACATTTATGATTTAAGGAATTGAACTGGATGAAGATGGATCTTTAGATGGAAACAGTGACTTAACCATTAGAGGTCGCCTCCTATACCTTATGGAAAAAGTTACATATCTGAAGAAGAAGCAAGCTGAGAAACCAGTTGATGATGATGCTAAGACCTCCTGTAAGTGATATTAAATCACAGTTTATCAGGTTTTAATTCAAAATAAGAGAAGCAGAGATGTCTATTTTCAGCAAAAACAAGGTGGATTTTTAGTGAGACCACAATGTTTGTAGCTCTGACTCCAAACAAGCTCAAGCTGGAATATTATTTTATTTATATTTTATGATAAAAAGATTTTCTTCCCCAGTGGGATGCAGTAGAAAGTTCCATTCTGTTTTTTTGTTGTTGTTGTCTTTTATTTTTTTTTTGTTTCCAAACTTGTTCCTCATTTTATTCATAATTTTTACATAAGAGTTCTTGATATTTGTTGAGTTAATGCAGACTAATTGTAGGAAAGTCCTGATTATGAGAACTTGCTCATAAAATCAGCTAAAGCAGTTTCAAATCAGTATTTGCATTAAGATTACCAACTGAAAAAAAACTGCACAATTAGGGCATAATTTTCAAATCTACACTTGGAGAAAGTCTCTCCAGCCAGCCTAAAATTAATGGCTATGATTGACGCTCTGTAATTTTTGAATGTAATGAAATTTTGAAATCCATCAAAAAATTAATAATTTTCTATATTTGTACTATATAAACAATCTGATTCAGCACCAGAATGTTTATCTGTTCAGTTTATTGAACTTCAGCAGGGATTATAAAGCCTACCTCATCAAACTTTCTCTGTTATCCACTTGACATGGAAAAAAAATTGATTAGGTAAGTATCAAAGGCAACATTTTCTAGTTTGACTACAACTTCAGAGGTTGACTGTAGAAATGCATAGGAAAGACTGCTTCTTCTTAGGGACTACTGTCAGGGATGTGAAACTAGTGGTAATTTTCTGATTTGTGTATTTTCTTCACAGCTACTCTTCAGCAACTGATTTCAGATACAATGGTGCGCTGGGCCCAGGAATCAGTAATAGAAGACCCAGAGTTAGTCAGGGCGATGTTTGTACTGCTACATCGCCAATATGATGGTATTGGTGGATTGGTTCGAGCCCTGCCGAAGACATACACCATAAATAGTGTGTCAGTGGAAGATACAATCAATCTTCTGGCATCCCTTGGCCAAATCCGTTCCTTGCTCAGTGTCAGGATGGGGAAGGAGGAAGAGAAACTTATGATTCGTGGATTAGGGTAGGTAATGTCTCTTAATGAACAAATACCTAGGCTTTTCAGGTTTTTCTTGTGAGACTTTTTTTATTGTCAGGCTTTTCTTGTGAGAGAATTTGAAAATGTAGAATATTCCCAGTTGAAAAAAACTCACAAGAACCATAGAGTTCAACTCCTGACTCCACAGTGAACCATTCAAAAATCAAACCCTATGTTTGAGAGCATTGTCCAAATGCTTCTTGAACTCTGGCATCCTGGGGCCGTGTCCACTGCCCTGAGGAACCTATTCCAGGACCTGACCACTTTGTGGTGAAGAACCTTTTCCTAACACCTAGCCTGAACTTCTCTGCACACAGCTGCACAGCTTCATGCTGTTCCCTCAGGTCCACATGTGGTAAATATACAAAATACGTACAAAAATATGTTTTGTTGTCATATTTTAAATACTATGGCTGTAAAACTGGACAGCTTTCTTGACAGAAGTCTTTATATAAGTGCAGGGCTAGGAACTGTTGACCCATACAAATCCCTCCAGCTATCAGCAAATAGAGTTGAATATACAAATGTGTGTACGTATGACATCTTTCTGTTGTGCTGTATGTAGCTGGTACAACTTGAAGTGGTTCATGCAGTATTATTTTTATTGTTTCACTAAAATGTAGCCTAATAGAAACTGCAATTGGAGAAAACAGTGTAAAGAAAATATAATCAACTCTACAAGCAAAAAGTTTATTTGTTTTTCAAAGAAGTGTTATCTTATCAGGGATATCTGGTGAGATTAAACGTCGGGATGATTTAGAAATTCCCAGTCAACAATGACAAGAAAAGAGAGAGCACTTTTACAAATAATACCAGGAATACATGAAGAGAAGTTTTTGTTGTGCAAAATAGATTTTACCTTTTTTCCTCTGCTCACTGAAAATTTAAAATATCCAAATAATTTTTAAAAAATAATTTTTGCTGATCCATTATGATCATACCTTGCCAACAGGTCCAATTAATTTTCCATTCAGTGTACCTGATGCGAAGCTTGGCAAACAGAAATGTCACCTGTCCACAGGCAAAATATAATGACATTTCTATATCCACTTTTGTACTTGAGTTGTTATATTTAATTAAGCTAAGACTCAAATGAATGAGTGATTTTTAGATTTTGACACTGCTATGCCTGGGGTGGGGGGTTGGGAACCAGTCTCAGTACTTTTCGTTTCCTATTCTGCTTTCTTTTTGTTAGTGTTTTTTTTTTTCCTTACAATTTTTCTACTACAAAGGAATTCATGAGTGAGGCTGCTTTAACTCTAACAACCTGGTGATATGAGAAAATTCATTATATGGAAAATAAAGAGATATTTTCTGTTAAGCTAGTTTTCTTGCTGACTGTTCCTCATACCATTCTTAATAGCCTCTATCATAGTCCTGTTTGTCTGTTAGGTTCCTCAGTTGTGCATTTTTTTTTTTTTATAGCCTAACCTGAACTCCAGCTGTTATTTAGAAATGCCAAGTTTTTTTTTACTGTGAGTGGAAAGAATTCCTTTCTTACAAGTGAGAAATGGAAGACTGACTTGTTCCTGCTTAATACTATTACCACAAAAAATGTCACTGAGCTTTTCTGAAGTATGATGTTTCACAATGCAGTCAGCAATTATGTTAAAAATATACTTTCTAAAATAGTACAGTATTGCTGGACTATGTGTGATATTTTATGGACATGAGTGATATTTTGAGTTTCTGCACTTAATTATTTCTGTGAAAGAATGCTACTGTAGGCAAGTAGGAATTTAGTATGCTCTGGCAGAATTCCATCATCAGGTTCTTCTTCCACAGCATGCAATGCTATTGCAGAAAGGAAATGTGTTATTGGTAGTTTTTGAAGTCAGGACCCATCTTTTATCATCTCTGATCTATTTGGACAACAGTGTTTCTTGTAGCGACTTGCTAGTCCTTTTCTACCATGACCTGTTTGTCTTTAATTCTGGGTTGCATGTGATTTTATGACTAACTACAGTTGTTAGAAATGTAATTACTCTGCAAAATACACATTTTTATTGGACATCTATATAATATTATAATCCTCAGGAACGATTTCTAAGTATTTTGCTGAAATGTGTAAAAGATAGTCCTTCTGAGTAGTAATTCATGAACTAACATTAACATTGACTAATGTTTCTGATGTTTGGAGGATAGCTAGATCTACATTCTCTCTTACAATATTATCATCTTAACCTTGAAGGCACATGTCAAGCATTTTGAGAGTGCTAAATCAGAAAATATGAATTAGTTGAATTTAAATTTGAAGCTAATATTGTATCATACTTTTGTCAGAAAATAATCTTAGTTCTGGAATGAAAATAGAGAAGCACGATACTCAGGTGCAATTAAGTGGTGATTAGAGCAGTAGCTTTAATACGGGAGAGGAAAAGTCATATACTTTTTTTGTGTGGTAAAAAAAAATTGAATATCTTGTAATGGTGGGAAAGGGGAGGGCTGAGGTAAGGTGGGGAGATAGTGAGAGAGACGGAACCTGGAGAAGTTCCCAAGGTAATTCTTCACCTCAGATGATGATGAATCATTTCAGATGGTGATGAATTACACAGTACATCACCTTTACAAATAATACAATAACAAACTAGTCACAAAACAGTAATCATAATTTTTCTTTTGTTTCCTTTAGAGACATCATGAATAATAAAGTATTTTATCAACATCCCAATCTCATGAGAGCTTTAGGCATGCATGAGACTGTCATGGAAGTGATGGTAAATGTACTTGGTGGAGGAGAATCCAAGGTAAAGCAATTTACTCTTAGAAGACAGAGAATTTAAAATATAACTGTTCAAAGCTTTATCCTGTAAGGCACCAAGCAGTCATTGGAGGTACTGAGACCACAACCTTTTACTAATTTCCATTAGCACAGTAGCTGATCATAAAGTTTTTAGAAAACTCCATTCTCCTGTTTTAGAAAAAGATGGAATTAGCGCTCTAAATTTGAATGCTTTTAAGAAAGAATGTTAATAGCACTTCATATGCTCAATGGATTTTGAAGTGATTTTCAGGATCTACTTCAAAATTAATTAAAAAATGGATGATGTATCACTTTGTAAATCTGAACATTCACATTATTTCATGTATGAATCTAGAATTTGTATGAATCGAGCTCATATTTTCAAGCTGATAATCTGACTTGTGTTATTTAGAGAGCTGTTAACTGGCTGAGAAAGCTCTGTTGACTTCAGGGTCAAACCTAAATGTAACTTAACTGGGATGCAATGATTACTATGATAAATACTAGCATGTTAAATGACTGTTACATAAATGATCTTTTGCAAGTTTTATGCTTGTTTTAGAGGTTGAGCTTTAGTCTGTTTTTACTTGATTTTTAGGAAATCACTTTCCCAAAAATGGTGGCAAACTGTTGTCGTTTCCTATGCTATTTTTGCCGCATTAGTAGGCAGAATCAAAAAGCTATGTTTGATCATCTTAGCTATTTATTGGAAAATAGCAGTGTTGGCCTTGGTAAGTAATGTGTGTGGCTTGTGACATTCTGAACAAATACTGTTCTCCTTCTCTTCTCCTGCTGCCCCCTTTATTCCTCTGTGTTTTGCTTTTTCGGTTTGTTTGTTTTTGTCTTGAAGCTTCTACTTTACCTAATGAAAAAATATCTTCATTAACTTCATTGCTAACTCCAGACAAAACCATAATATTAACATCAACTTGAGGTAATATTGTATAAACCTGGTGGTATAGGCCTGGAAATTAAGGGAGAATTGGTGTTTAGTTGCACTGTTTATGGAAAAGAATAAAATCTTGATTTTGATAAACGAGATCGTAGATGAATGTTGGCAGTCTTTCTCTATGCCTCATTTCTCACTGCTGAGGCTTGTTTTACTATACAATTTTTTCGACTTTTCAATATATTTCTATGCCAGTGGAACAAATTCAGTGCGAATTTTGTTGACTATGCATACCTATTAAAATCTACCCAGAATTAAAATTTACGTTTTTCCTGAAATGTTAGCTTTTGTTTGCTAGGCTGGTGTGTTACAGAGAAGATGCATTTATCCTTTATTTAATTTAGTCATTTTAGTTCAGAATATATATCAAAAAGTATATGTAATGTATAGGTACAGGACAGAAGAATAAACCAAAATTTCTTTTGGAGAGAAAATGCCCAAGTGAAATGCATTTGGAATGTTAGTAAAATATGTTAGCTTTTACTGATACTGTTTTGACTGCCATTTTAACAGAAATAAACATCATGTTCCAATATTTTGAAGCTGAATGATATGTCCAATTTCAGTCTATTAGAGAAAATGACATTCTTTCAGACATAAAATTTTCATTATCTTTTCCTGAAAATAAAGTTATCTCAGTTATGAATATCGTACAAAAAAAAAAAAAAAACAAACAAAAAGTTTTAAACAAATTTTGTGATAAGAATAGAAATGTATAGGATAGGTTGTCTAGCTTAAAATCTAAGTTGCACTTTGAATTCCTATTAATTTCACATTTTGTGTTAGTGCAAGGGGATTAAAAATTGAATGGTTTAACTGGTACACTTACAGTAATGTGCTTACTAATTGCAGAATGTTATATTTTAATAACTTGTTTTTATTATTGTATTATTAAATTGTTAACTTCTATTAAATTATTACTGAAACAAAATGTTATTTTAACAGCCTCTCCTTCTATGCGAGGATCAACTCCTTTAGATGTTGCAGCAGCATCTGTGATGGATAATAATGAACTTGCACTAGCTTTAAGGGAACCTGATCTGGAGAAGGTTGGTAGCACCTTTATCAAGCATTCTTTTTTTATACTTTCTAGAAAGGTGAATTTATCTTTGCTCAGCCCCACAGAAAGTAGAGTGGTGTAATCAACTTCCAAGATGAGAATTGTATGGGAATTTTAAATAACTTTTGGAGGAAGGTTATCAGAATCTGTTTGTTCTTTCTGCTGATGTGCTGGATGATTGAGCTTTGAGTTTATGGTTATTAAGTGTGTAGGTGAAACCTAAAGGAATTGGTTCAAGGGCAACCCTTACTTGCGAAGTAGTGGAGTCCACCCTCAACAAAATACTACTGATAAAATCTTTTGTTGTTTTTTTGTCTTAATGATGACTCTTTTGGGAAGGTTGTGGAACAAATCATACTAGAAATACTTTCTAAAAACCTGAAAGACAGAAAGGTGATTGGGAGAAGCCAGGAAGGACTTACTAAGGGTAGATAGTGCCCGACAAACTTTTTTTTTCAATGACAGCAGAGTGGACAAGTGGAGGTAAGAGGGTTTTGTAAACCTTGACTTAGGAAGGTATTTGACACAATCTCTGATAGTCTCTTTATCATCAGATTGACTGGATGCGTGAGTAATAAGGTGGATGAAAAACTGACTGGATTCAAAATGTTGGTATCAAAGATGTGAAGTCCACTTAGTGGCCAGTAATCAGTGACATCCCTCAGATATAAATACTGGGCACAGTACATCAAGAATTAAGGAGAAGGATCAGATACTGGTTATATTCTTGCTAATACAGTACAACTTTAATACTATATTATCAATATGCAACTATATAGATAATTAAATTGTAGTTAAAATATACATTCATCACCCTTTAGCACACCATCTTCACAAGCTTCACTTAAATCAACAAAAAGAACATATATCATTATCACAACACCTACAAAGAGAGAATGTATCCACTTTCCACTCCTCATCCCTTTCCCACGTTACAACAACACATTTCTTCACAGTGATTACATTATCATTATGTTGACATAGTTCAACAAGAGCAAATACTCTTGCCACTGGGATAGAATAATCTCGTGCCAATAGAGGCTGTGTCACACTCCAATATAAAGGAGGGAGACGAGTCATGGCAGTTATCCTGCTGACTACACCAATAAAAATGTCACGCTCCAGTGTAAAGGAGGGAGACGAGGTTCTTAGATTATGTGTATGCCTGGCATGAGATTAAGAAGCAATGGTTCAAACGTTAGTCCGACCAGTTTATTACCAATATTGACCAGGGAGATGGGGAAGAGGAAGGCTGACACTGTTACCAATAAGAGTGGTGGGGAAGGGAAAGGTGAGCGATAGGAAAGATAGGAAAGAAGCAAGAATATGTACAATGCAGGGAAAGACACCAGACAGGATCCTAGGGGCAGTCTGGTTGCAAGCGGCTCCAACGGTCCAAGGCAGAAGAGCAGGGGTGGCAGAAGCGGGGAGAACAGCAACAGCAATGGGCAGCCTTGAGACCGGGTCAGCATCAGAGAAACAGCGAGGGGTCAACTCCAGGAGGGGCAGCAGCGAACAGTGATCAGCTCGAGAGGTCTCTCCTAAGAGAAGGCTTCTCTGGGAAACAGCAAACAGTGATCAACTCATGAGGTTTCTGATGGAAGAACACCCAATCTCATGGAGGTCGATCCCTCTTTTATCCTCCATTTTTCTTGTCTACGTGACAAATCCCGTGCTAGGATGCCAGGCAAGCGTCTCCTGAGATGGCTATCTCCCCACGGAGATGGGTACCACACAAAGGAGTGTTCAGTGGCCATTGAGCTGCAGTTTATCTCTCTTTCGTTGCCCCAGGACATGCCCATCTGCTTGTCCCTTAGAAAAAGGATTTTGCAACCCTTGCCCAGGACTTGCTTGGACATGTTCGGACATGTTCATCAGCAAACTTTGAGGCAATGGTATAAAATAATAGTCTCTTACAGGCTGGCAGGTCTAAATATGTGGGAAGAAGTTTTCTAGAAAAGCATTTGAAATCCTGATGAACAAGAAGTTGAACAGGAGTAAGCAGCATATTCTTGAAGTAACACAAACCAACTGTATCCTGTACTATGTTAATAAGAATATTGCCAGCAGGTGATCCTACTCGTTAATTCATGTGGTAAGATGTCCAATTTTGGGCTTTTCAGTAGAATACAGACATTTATATACTGGATTAAGTTCAGTGGAGGGCCACCAAGATGATCAGAAATCCCGAAGTACATGATGTACAAAGAAATATGGGAGAACTTGACCTATTTGACTTTAAAAAAAGATGACTCAAAGATGACTTTTTTGGTCTGAGGAAAAACCTTGCCTGATCAGAGGATATAGAGAAGATTGATCCAGACAGTTCTTGGAAGTGTATTATAATAGGCTTCTTTTGCATGCTGAAATGTGAAATTCCTGTGTAGACGTTAGGACAAACTACCTAGATGAGCAAATTGAACACTGCAACAGACTGTCCAGAGAGGCTGTGGAGACACCATTCTTGCAGATGCTCACAACTCATGGCCCTAAGCAACCTTGTCTGCTTAGATCTGTTCTGAGCAGGGATTGTATTAAATGATCTCTGAAGGCATCTTTAACCTACTTTTATCTCTGTTTCTGTAATTATCTTTATTTTATTTCTCTTAAATCTCTGTTGTGATATGCAGTTTCATGTATGTACATGTACAAGAATAGTACAGATTTTTACACTTAAATCCACCCCAGGTAAAACCCAATGTAGCCACTACTGAATTGGCTGCCAGTGCATTGGAAAAACAACATTAACTTTTAGAATGATTTTGCAGATTCAAGATGTGACATAAATAAATAATAAAAAAAAGCACAGGATAAATGCAAGGAACTATACTGATATATATATATATCAAAAAAATACACTATCTGAAGAAAGAATGAAAAAGTAGTTGGAATAATAGCTCAATAGAATGGTGAGTCAAGATAACTATGGTCCTATTGGACAAATTCCTGAGAAGAGCAGTGAGTGTTTCTTGAAGAGCATAAGTACTGAAGGAAGATAGAATGAGTAGGAATGGGTTAGATTAAAGAATTCAGAGCACAAGAAAGCACGTTGCAATTCTGTTTGATATGTAAATGAATACTTTGAGAGTGAATAGAACAGTAGATTCCAAGTCAGTAGAGGATAAGAAAAGCAACTTAAATTGTGAAAAGACAGACTCACTTGCAAATCAGTAGTGTTCTCTACTGGAAAGCAAGGCAACGAAATACATTGTTCAGTTTGTTTTTGAAAATCTCCAATTGTGGAGGTCGTAAACTATTTTTAGGAAAACATCTGTCAGGAGTAATACAAGTATAGGTGATCCTTTCTTGGAGTAGGAAGGTGGCCCATATGTGTTGAATATGATATTTTCATGCATAACATTATAATAAATTGTTTTCAAAAAGAAGCTCTCTGAGTTGATTAAAGGTAGGCTTGCAATTCTTAAAATTCAGAAAGGAGAGAGAACTAAAAACTACTACTGTGTCTATCAGTCTGAATAACAGTGAGTATAAAACAGCTTCATGTTTAAAAAGTAGAAAACAAAAACAAAAAAAAAAGTGAAAAGCCAGTTTAAAGTAAAAGAGCACACCTGTGAACTAAATCTGAAGATAAGTTTTCAAAAATGTAGTAGTTTGTAGTAGGGGACTGTCACTGCGCTGACTAATTCTTAATACTCATGGTTGGGAGAGAGATTTAGAGACCAAAGCAGTACTACTGTAAAAGGAGAACAAGTGAATAGGGGAAGGCTGGGAAAGTGAACTAAGAAAAAAGTTGCTCTTCTGACTTGCCTAAAATATTATTAGGTTATGTATAGGATAACAGAATGTGGAAGTCAAATCCAAGACAATATAAGTGGAGGCTTCCCTTTGAAACTTTACTGTTCTCTATTTTATTTGTTTGGTTGGTTGGTTGTTTTTTTTTGTTTCTTTTTTTACAAGAATTGTCATCTTTATTCCTTTTTTTTTTTTTTTCTTTTTAACCATATCTTGCTAAATAGGTGGTTCGATACTTAGCTGGATGTGGATTGCAGAGTTGTCCTTTGCTGATTTCTAAAGGCTATCCAGACATTGGATGGAATCCGGTTGAAGGAGAGCGATATTTGGATTTTCTTCGTTTCGCTGTGTTTTGCAATGGTAGTATAAAAGCCTCTCCATTTTATAACTTTCTCTCATGCCGAATAAATAGCTGCATGAAACTTTTCATTTAAAATAACATTGCTACTTATTAAGATAAATTTATGGTACAGTTAGAGTAAAATTATGCACAGCATATAATGACGTAGATGCCCATTTCACAGATCTTATAGGCTCCTTTGAGCTTACTCCCTAGATCTATCTTTTAGTCCTTGGAATGGACTGCATTGAAAGTGGAGCAAAGTCTCCAAAATCTTATTAAGATAAAATTCATGCTAGATTTAGAGCCAAAGACCCACCCTTTTTTTAAGGTTTGGACAGTCCAGTTTTGTGTTTAGCTGCTATAACACTCCCATTATTAGCATTCTTGCTTCAAAACAGTTGTGTTTTGTAAGTTTGAATAAAATCACATATTCTATTTTATAGCTTTTAATAATAATTAGATGGATGTATTTCTGTATTTACATTATTTTGTCATGATATTTAAACAGGTTCGTATTTAAGTGTCTACTTAAGCTTACATCCTGCATTTCTGTGTAACTTGTTCTGATTATAGATAGAAACTTAAATGTTAATATTTCATGTGATAGGAGAGAGTGTGGAAGAGAATGCTAATGTTGTAGTCAGACTGCTTATTCGTCGACCAGAATGTTTTGGTCCAGCTCTAAGAGGAGAAGGAGGCAACGGTCTACTTGCTGCCATGGAGGAAGCAATACAAATATCAGAAGATCCAACAAGAGATGGACCTTCCCCAAATAATGGATCTAGTAAAACCCTGTAGGTGCAGTGTAATTCCTTACATTGTCATCGTATTTATTTATCTATCAATTTCACAATCCTAGTAATTAAATGACTTCTTTATTTTAACATGTTAATTATTGACCAGATTCTTCCATGGAGGATCAAGAATGATCTTCAATCAAATACTGTTTTTCCCTCACTGTTGCATTTAAACGGCTTTCTCTAAATATTGTATCCTTCTCAGAATTCTGTTTACTCAGTTAAGAATTGGTCCTCTGATTCACAATGAGACAGTTGAATTATTACAAGGCAAATGTCACTACAGTCTCCTAGATACAAATTCTATTATATATACAAGTCCACTAAAAATCCACTGGATGCGAAGAAGCCGCCACTTATAAGCTGTAGCAGCTGTAGGAAATTTTTCTTTACTGTTGATGTTAAAACCTTCTTCATTTTTTAATTGGTTTATCAATTAACTAATTACAGAGAAATGGAAGATCAAGAAGATGACACTATTCATATGGGGAATGCAATCATGACCTTTTATGCTGCTTTGATTGACCTCTTAGGACGTTGCGCCCCTGAAATGCATGTAAGTTTTATGCTTTCATGTGTTGGAAATTTAAGACAGTTTTCTGGTTGATTGGTTTTCTGCGGCTGGGTGTTCTCACAGTGATAAATGTAATTGTGTACTAAAGCAGTTTTATGACTATGTAATATTTCAGTATACATAATGTGTACATTGAACAAGAACGCACACACGCACAAAAACACCCCAAAAAATCAACATCTGACCAACAGCTGTGAAACGTGAAAGCACTGTTGTTGAACCAGGAATGGGGGGGGGGAGGGGGAGGAAAGAAAAAACATCTGAAGGTCTGCTTTTGTTTTATTTTTTCTTCTATCATGAGCTACATATTTAATGCTTTGTTCACCCGTTTTTCCCAACATTCAATTCTGAAAATTGACCTAATCTTATTTAGTAACAAAACCTCTAGATTTGTAGACTTTTCATATTTGCATCCGAAACACAGCAAGTAAGTACAGATTCTCTGAAATGTACAACACTAAATATAATGAGTTTGAGAGCAATCCTTCTTGTGTATTTATGGTTTGCAAGGTTTCCACATAATGAGCACGTAAACAAAATAAAAGAAGACCTGTGTAATATTTTGTTTCTCTTTTCCTTAGCTAATACATGCTGGTAAGGGGGAGGCCATAAGAATCAGGTCAATTCTAAGGTCTTTGATTCCGCTGGAGGATTTGGTGGGTGTAATTAGTATTCCTTTCCACATGCCGACCATAGCTAAGGGTAAGATGATTATTGTACTGTTTTTCTCCCACCCAATTCTTATATTTATAATTTGACTGTATATTGATACACATTATTTCACTTTATTACATTATTATACAATATTATTTATACGTATAATATTTCAAAATATACTAGAAAAGAAGCAATTTATAATTCATATTAAAAGTAAAATTATGTTTCAAATGTGTTTCGAAAATGTTTCTGCACACAATAGGTAATAATTGTGTACACTTTAATCACTAATGTAATCTTGACCCAAGAAATTTTATGAAAGTCTGTTTGATATAGAATTATTCTTTCTAACTTCTGCTTATAAGATGCATAGGTGGTTCTGTAGATTAGTTGATTTTCACCTAGGAAGATGGTTTCATATTTTACAGTGACTTGAAACCTCCAAGGATAAAGAGCATAAACAGCCTAGTTTGCTGCTGAAAGATGTTCCTTGTCATTGAAGTTTCATTTTTTCCTTTTAGATGGTACTGTGGTGGAACCTGACATGTCTGCGGGGTTTTGCCCAGATCACAAGGCAGCCATGGTTTTGTTCCTTGACAGGGTCTATGGAATTGAGGATCAGGATTTTCTTCTACATCTTCTTGAAGTTGGCTTTCTGCCAGATCTCCGTGCTGCTGCTTCTTTAGATACAGTAAGATTTTGAGTCTTTTCTAAATTTTGTTCGTCTAAGTGAGCACTAAAACATTTTTCACTTCTCAGAGTGTTATAGGTCTGTATTTTTTTTTTTTTTTCATGTTGACTTCTGCTGACAGAGCTGCCTTTTGCTGATTAGCTTTGAGAATATTTGAAGATCGGTGAATAGGGATTCTTCAGAACAGTGCTTTGATTTATGAAGTGTCCCCTTTGATACCTGTATCCATAGAGAACCAGTGCCTTTTCCCAGGAGAATTTCTGACCTTTTACTGTAGAATCTACATCAGATCAACTGCCAGGGGGACCTGCTTTGTTTTTATCAAACTCCTTTTTTTTCAATTTTTTTTTTCTTTTAATTTATACTAAAAATTACTTTCCTTATTTCCGCAAGCCTTTTTTTCCCTCTAATTATTCTTAGTTGGCTTGGTATGGAAAGGTAAAATTTAGAAAGCTTAAATGAGGGCTAAGACATGAAATTTGATTTATCTATCTGACCTTTTATTTAAACTCGTCTTTTAATAATTATATTTTTACTTATGAGTGAATGAGGATCTATTCTCTGCTTTAAAGTTCAGCTTGATTTTACTGAACTTTGTAAATGCAAACTTTGCTGGTATTATCTGATCTCAGTCTGTTTTTATAAGCCAGTATATGTTACTCTTTAAATTTGAAAACTCCTTTGTCTTTGAATGACTAGCTTCATTTTCCAGCTTCATTATTTTTATCATGCTTTCATTCATCCAACCATAAAAAAGTACCATCTGTGAGAAGACTGCAGAAGCACAAAAGGAAGCTAGACATTCAACATCCAGTGGGTTTCAAATCTACATTTATGTGCTTTGTATATTTGCCTCTTAAATGGCTAAAAATGAGAAATAAAAAAAAAAAATCCTGCAATTTGTAACTACATTGACAAAAGATAACTCATTTCTTCTTATTTACTTTGTAGGCTGCTTTAAGTGCTACAGATATGGCTTTAGCTCTGAATCGATATCTTTGCACAGCAGTCTTGCCTCTGTTGACCAGATGCGCTCCTCTTTTTGCTGGCACTGAGCACCATGCTTCTCTTATTGATTCCTTATTACATACTGTGTACAGACTTTCAAAGGGCTGCTCTCTTACCAAAGCTCAACGAGATTCCATTGAAGAGTGTTTACTGTCTATCTGTGGGTAAGAACATATTCTTGTCTGTACAGGGATGTGAATTGATGAAGTGCATTCCTTATAATATGGGAATGCAGTACTGTACCATTATTAGCAAAATTAAGAATTTCTGTGCCATTTTTAAAATAATGTTTGATTCTGCTTTATTAAATGCTTTTATATGTCTTTGATTATTTTGCTTTACTAAGTTGTTAAAAATTTTACTGTGGTAATGTTTTGGCATGGAGGATGTACTGCAAAAAACAAAGCTCTGTAAATGTTGAACTGTGCATTCAATTAAATACCATTTGAATTTCCTCAACCTTACAAGTTAGCAGTATGGTTTATGTTCAGTAGATAACACAGTTCAATGAAAATATTTATGTATGCTGCTTTTCGTTTGAAATCCTAATCAATGATTGGTGTATTTATACTTCATTATTTATACTTGTTGGAGGAGTTTCATCTTCTATCTACAAGTTTGTAAAACATTTAGTTGCAATCCCAAGTTTTTATAGGCTTTACAGGGTCAGTTATCAGAAGCTGATTATGCAGTGAAGAATGTGATTCCTAATAAAAGTTAGCAACATTTAGTCTTTCAATCACCATAGCTCTTTTAAATGCTTTACTGTAAGCATTTTTTTTATAAGATGAGAATTTGTTCAGAAGTGGCAGACATTCTTACGGTAGTCATTTTGAAACTAAGAGGGACTATCAAAAGTACCATACCAAAATTCTTTACAAAATATTTCAGATTGATTGTTCAATATACATGACCTTCGTAAGAACCAATACAAGGAATGAGTGTTTTCTATTTTTATGGAACAATGCCCTTGTCATTCTGAAACATATATTGTATATATTTCCTCTGTCTCTTCAAGTGGCACCCACTACTGCGTGTCTGGTTTAATACATCTGAAGAATTAGTGTTGTTGTGTCATCATTGATTTGGAGGATATTTTTCAGTACCATTGAGGTATATTGTAAGAAATTGACATTATAGCCTCTATTTGTGGACAAAGTATTAATAATACACCATATGAGAATTCGGATATTTTTTTTCTGATTTATATCTCTGTCTACAGCTCAGATGTTTTCCTGTGCTTTAAGGGATTTGAGTTAAATCATTCAGAGAAGTTTTTCTTTCATACATGCTTCTTTACTCTCTTTTTGGACAAGATCTTGCAGTGCTGCAAGCTAAATCCCATTACTTAATGAATCTGAAGAATTTTAATGTAGCATAGAATTGACAGGTTAATGTATTTATTAATTATTTATATACAATTTTGATGATACACCCCATTGAAAATGTCTGTCTGCTTTTAGGCAGTTGAGGCCCTCTATGATGCAACATTTACTGAGAAGATTAGTATTTGATGTTCCCCTATTAAATGAACATGCAAAGATGCCTCTCAAGGTAAATGTATATTTTAATCTTCACCAATATTCCACTCTTGTAAGGAAATAAGTCTGATTTGCATCCATCCTTGTAGAGTTATGAAGCACATGTCTAACATGTCCAGTGCTTTTAAGTCCTTCCCCTCCATCCCCTCCCTTTTTTTTCTCCGAGACCATATGGAAACTTTCTTTGGGTAAGATATATATGCGTATTTATGTATGTGCAAAAAGATGGTAACTAATTTACATGTACCTTTCCTTTGACATCTGTATTGATTTTTGTTTCTCTTGGAATACAGACGCTTTTTCTGTCATTTGTGCTTGGAAATCTAAGCAGTACATGTTTTTAATTAATCTTCATTTTTGTTTTCAACCCTAAAAAGTTTTAGCCTGTATCTTCATTCTCATTCATAGTTTTCAAGGGAAAGTGTCTTTTCCTTCACAATGTGGCACACTCTTTAAAGATTCTTCAGATTTCATTGTCAGTTGTATGAAATGTATCATTTACTGCCTTTCATAGTGGTGCTTTTCAACAGCCTTATCAATGCTTTTCCACCAGAAATTTGAATCAGATATGGCATCATTTCTTATTCATCATTTCTTTCTGCTTCAAAAGCTACATATCAGGATTAACTGTATTTTATATCTGTTCTGTTTACCATGATACTCTCCAGAATTGTGCAGGATTCTACTATCCAACTTATACTCTCTGGCATAAAATGAGGATTTGAATGATTAGTTTCAAAGCCATGACCTGATGCATGGTTTTTTTTTGTATTGTTTTGTTGTTTTTTTTTAATTTCTGAAGAGCAATCTTAACAATCCTAGCTACCTGTGATCTGTTCATCTAGGACAGCAGGGTTTTTTCTCTTGGAGGTTACCACTTTAGTGACTTTCTCGTAGTGCTGAACTGCACAGGAAGGAAACAATAAGCATTTTAAAATATATCTTAGATTCCAGTACTCTTTTTGCGTTATACACACGTCATTTCATCTCTTTTTTTTTTTTCCCTTCTAATAGTCTCGTGTTTTAGATAGTGAATAGGTAATAACATTATTTTAACTAAACTATGTATTTCCAAACTACAGCAGATAAAATGAGTAAAATAACACTGTTTGAAAGAGCAAATTCTTAGCTGTAACACAGTATGTTTCAACATAGTCACCACCAAAGGCTATCCATTTTCACCAACAATGAATCAGAACCTTCATGCCACACTTGTAAAAGTCTGCATCGTCATCCGGAATGTGACTTGTCTTTCACAGTGCTGTTGCCACTGTTGAAACACATCACCCACTGCCTCACTGTGCTCACATCCGCTATTTGGTCTCCAGAAATGTTCAGCAAGTACTGATGAATGTCAATGGCTGCCATTTTTTTCTTCATGGAGGAATTCATTGACACACCTTTGCTTCACATACACTTCCATGTCACACACCGTTTTGTCAGACTGCCCCTCTGATGTCATCTGTTGCACAGCAACAAAATATAACATAATATTGTTGGGAAGATTCAACCTCTACTGCCATACCACCGCCATTTACCTGTGATATCATGAGTTGACATAAAATAGGAGTCATTACTTTAAGGGTATCCCTCATACTAATTGGTTATATGGATTGTTTTCTGATCCATGTCAAGTTCATCAGAATTTCACAGTGTTGAATTTATGCTGTTAATCAATTACCAGGAAGTCCTCATTTCTGTACTCCAGAGCTTATCTATTTGTTTATTTTATTTAATAGCAGTCTTTAATTCTGCAAGCTGATGTTATGAACGTCTACACTTTTCCATGTTGTCATTTGTTTTCACTAGAAGAAAGAGAGCCTAGCAGTGACTAATAATATTTTGCCAACATGCTTGGCAAATTGATGTTGAAACTTTTTTTTTTTTTCTTTCAGTTCTGGTCAGTTCCTGAGGAACTGGCAAAATAATGAGTGAATTAAGATTCTAGCTAATTTTTTTCATAAAGAGCACTCTATGCTCCAGGAAAAGCTTTGTTTATCCACTCCTAAGTTAGACTACGTTTTGTATTTCACTAATGCCAGAAATTCATTTTCGTTTGGGATTGCCTTTAGTGACACATCTCCAACTGATTTTTTTCTCTTGTTTGTGACTTAGTAGTATATAAATTAAAATGAAAAATCTGTTATGTTTTGCTTTAACAAATGCATGGTAGCAGGTCATTGCACCATTTGACTCCTTAATAATTTGGAATTTTGTAACTGCTTAACAAGAAACATACATATAATGACAAATAATAAAACTCACTGCCAATTTTAAGAGAAGGCAGGCGGGTGGGCTGATAGCAGGTTTTATGGCTCACAGAAGAGGTGAATTACACTGTGACTTACTGTTGAGTAGCTTTCAGACATGTAAAGAGTAATTTGGAACTAGCTTATGTGATGATTCTAGTCTCTTATCCACCCAGCAGCAGTGTTTGGAATAGAAAGTGCTCATGGGGGTGTATTCTTGTCTTCAGCTGATCTGTCATGGTTCTTGGGGTGATGAGAAACATGGTGCTCTGCAGAGAATGTTTTCTGCATATGCCACTAACGTTAAAAGTAAGAACTGTCTTGTGTGTTTGTTTACAAAACAATTTAAATTGTAAGTAAATATAATTGCTTCTTCATAAAAGTTATGAATTGTTCCAGCAGTGCCTATAGATGTTGAGTGCCAGAATTGTAGAACATCAGAAGTTATATTTTATTTGCTTTCAAAATATGTTCTGTTTTAGTTGCTGACAAATCATTATGAAAGATGCTGGAAGTATTATTGTTTACCAGGTGGATGGGGTAACTTTGGTGCTGCCTCAGAAGAAGAACTTCATTTATCAAGAAAGTTGTTCTGGGGTATTTTTGATGCTTTGTCTCAAAAGGTAATTCATTTTACTATCCATCTTCCACTAATAAAACATGTATCATTTTTCTGTAATTTGTAACTTTTACCTACCTTTCATTAACCCAGTGTTATCCACCTTGAAGTGAATAATACATAATAGAAATATAGACATTAGAAAAAGTTTAGTCATCTAGTTTAAATCTTGCTGTTACATTTTCAGATAGCTATAGCTATTTGTCTGCTCATTAAAAATAAACATGGTAATCTTATATCTGTAGGGGTCAACTAAACTTCAGAACCCTAAAAGCAAACACAAGCACCTGCAGAGAGCTGAAAGCTGCATTTTTCTGGCTCATACACTGTGGTTTCTTCAATCAGGATTGCTGTCCCTCCAGATCCTCTTTTCAGGGAGTGATCTGCAGGTTCTGGTCAATAGTAGACACAGTACAAGCCAGCAGCGTCCCCTGGCTGTCAACAGGACACACTGCATTTTTGGGGTGCATTAAACAAAGCATAGTCAGCTGGTCAGAAGAGGTGATTCTCCCACTCATTTAGCAGTGGTACAGCTTCACTTTGAATGCTACGTGCAGTTCTGGTCTCCACAGTGTAAAATGGATATTAAATACATGAATGCACCCAGAGATCAACAAAACAAGGTCCTTGCTTTAGCTGTAGTTCCATAATTTGTTTTGGGCAATCAGTTACCTTTATTTTCAGAAAAAAGAAATACATTTTACACTAAGAAAGCCATTCTATGGCTACTTGGTTTCACATATACCAGTTTTAGTGATGATGATGATTACTTCCTTTGTTCATTTTATATCCTTTGTGTGGTCTACAGAAGTACGAACAAGAACTGTTCAAACTGGCTTTGCCTTGTTTGAGTGCAGTTGCAGGGGCATTACCTCCAGATTATATGGAATCAAATTATGTCAATATGATGGAAAAACAATCTTCAATGGATTCAGATGGGAACTTTAATCCTCAACCTGTTGATACTTCAAAGTAAGGAATTATTTTGTTGCAAATATTTTTTCATGAGTATATAAAGGGGGATGGAGTCCTTTGTTGGTAAGATGAGAAATTACAACTTTTAACCATAACTCTTCTGAATTCTCATCATCTAGATAAAATGTAGATCTTGGATTTTATTTTCAATCTAAAATAATAAAAAAAATCTCCATTTACATTACTAATTTGTTGTTCAACCTAGCAGATATTTAATGTGTTATCAAACTGAAGATAGAGCTCTCCAGTTTCCTTTGTCTGCTACTACCAGCCAAGCTCTACATCATCTCTGCCGATATGAACATGCGCTAAGGCACTAATTCTGTTGCCTGTGAATAGCACAGTGCCTACAGAAAATAATGATCATATGTTCTCTTTTTTTACTCTGAATAATGGGGAAATAGGAAAAAAGATCTTCATTTTCTCCAAACATTCAGATTCTATCCTTTTAAGTACATAGTCAGAAAGAGTTGGTATTGGAAAGAAATTTTTTTGTCCTTATTTTTTACTACAGCTGAAACCATATTTTCCTTTATACAAAATAGTCTTTCGCTGGTATGGCTGTTCGCTGTAACTTGAAAAATAATACTTGTAGGAAATTTGCTTCAATTGTCCTTGTGGACTTTCTGTCTTTATTAACATTCAGAGAACATAATGCAGTCAGTGTATTTATACCTTTGATACATAGTATGTTGATACAGGTACGTGCATGGAAATGTGATAGCAGAAGTCATTGTATAGACTGGAATGTAGGAATCACATTTCACACCATTAAAATTCATCTGTGATATAAAGGTATCTTTAAGGTATATAAAGATTTAACAACATTTAGTGAGAGTGTTACATTATCTGTTTATTAATCAGAGATATGACTTTTGGCATCCTTTCAGAGGATTATTCTAGATTGCCATAATATACACAAAACCTCAGAAAATGTTCTTTAACATTACCAGAATTATTTGCCACCTCATATACTTAAGAGTTAAATGTTTCGTGATGATTCAAGAAAAATAAATAAATAAAAGCACTACCTTAATCAGTGTCACTTCCAACCAGTTATTTATTCTTTTATGTGTCAGTCCTGCAATCGCTGCTTCCCAGCCCTAGCCCTACTTCTATGAAGCTATAAATTAAATTACACAACCCTGTTGTACTTGTCCGTTTCTTACATTTCTGAAATGATACAAATTATTATACCATCAGTAGTTTATTCTGAAATGCACTAAATAAACTGAAAAAAAAAAAAAACACCCAAAAAACCCCCCCAAAAAAAACAACTAATGACGATGCTGGATCAACATTTTCTGTCCTCCATGTGCGGTTGGGTTGGGCTCTTGCAAACTGTTATTCTGCCTGTGTACAATATAATTTTGTTTTACATATCGTGCTGTAAATGGAAAAATATACTCTTCTACTTTGCAGTAGATGGCACTGTAGCACACTTGCTGCCTAAATTCTTTGTTTAAGGAGGAAAGATTTTGCTATTTCCAAGTGATCAAGAGTGTGGATTAATACTGATATTTGATGAATCGTTTTTGGGAGAGGACTCTATCTCTGTTTGTCTCTTGTTTGACAGTCAAGTACATCTGCTTTTCCTTTACTGCTTAAGATATTTTACCCAAGAGCTAGTGTATTTTTTTATATATGTCTGTTTTAATGTTTTTTGTTTTTTAATAATATTTTTAATCTGTTCACTGAGGTTTTGGAAAATAAACCCTTGTCTTAATTCTTATACTTGAAGAACATTAATTCATATAATACAGTTTATAGAAATAGATAGAATTCATGATGTGTTGCAAAAAAAAGATTGTTGTCACACCTAGTTTCTTGTAGATGTATGTAATAAACTACTGCATTTCTGAAGCAACAGGTCATATTTATATATTAATCATAAGAAAATACTAGTAAAATAAATAAGTAACAAAAAGAGTAAGTGCTGGGTATTGCTATTGAATTTCCCCTGCACACGTGTCCTGTAACAGCTGTAGTTCTCATTTGGTGATCATTAAATAGGTCAGACTGTATCTTTGATAAAACTGGGTCTTGGAGAAACTGTGTGGGAGGAAAACAGCACAGTGAATTGCTTTGAATTGATCTGTGCATTACAAAATGTTTTAAAACTTCTCATCAGAACAAATTTCAGGTTTAGTGTGTGTGATATATTAGCTTTTTTTCCCCTTAAATTTCAGCATTACAATCCCTGAGAAGCTGGAATATTTTATTAACAAATATGCGGAACATTCTCATGATAAATGGTCGATGGAAAAGGTAAAATCTCTATTCCTTTTTATCTTTTTTTATTTGTATCCACTCAATCTGAAAAAGATTTAACTTTGAATGTTATTCTTTTTCATAATACTCTAAGTTGGTATGTAGATAAGAAATAAATATTTTCTTGAAGTATGTTTTTTGAAGATAAGGACTTCTGTAAGTCTACAGAAATATTTCAGAATAGTTTTTCAGCATTTCATTATTTTTATTGTTGAATTGCTGACTTAATTTTTTTATTTCTAAAAATAGAACATTTATAAAAATATAGACGCTTTTTGGATTTGTATAACTTCATGTAGTTTCTAGTGTTGATTATTGAAATCTATTCCTCAACTGTAACACAATATTCTGCTCTGTAGAGTTGTCTGAAGAAAGTCAATAAAGACAAAATATTTTGAAATATTTGCTTCAAGCAGTTGCTGATTTTCAGAAAATGTTTTTTTTTATATAATTCATTTCATTGTGCGTGGGTAATACAAAGATTCATTGAGAAAATTTTAGGAAGGGTGTTTTAAGAGAACAGATTGGCAGGATTCTTCCACTTCTTTATATAAAGTAAAAATAGGATTTATCATATTTTTCCCCTCTTTATTACTTTTTTCAGTTTGCCAATGGATGGACATATGGTGAAACGTATTCTGAATCTGCAAAAGTCCAACCGTTAATGAAACAGTATAAATTACTCTCTGAAAAGGTGAGGACTTCGTTCATTCTTCTTGATCCAGGCTAACTGAAAGATTGCATTTTTCATTGTGAAAGTATTACGTTGCTATTAAATCATCACTTTTTTTTGCACCACATTTTGTTGTTGTTGTTGTATTTTGTTTTTGTTTTTTTTAGCTCATCCACTAGAGCATTCTTGAAGCATTCCTTATAAATCTCAGAAAGAAGGAGTAGTGTTTTCTTGTGCAATAGGCAGGCCACTAGAACTATTTTCTCTCGTGGTTCAACATAAGTGACCTAATGTACAGTGAAACTCAAGTGTCATAATGCCAGTATATTTTTAAAGCAAGATCATCCGGGGATGCTTAGTGAAGGTTAGATTTCAAGTGACTCTTTTTCTGTTCTCCTCCAGCTTAGAATCATAGAATTGCTAAAGTTGAAAAGACCTTCATGATCATAATATTCAACAAAGTTAGATTAGGAGACTGGAACATTTGATAAATGGAGCAGGTCTGGGAGAACACATTAGATCTCTGGAAAACTTAATCTTGCTAACTTTAGTTAATTCAGTTAGATTAGGTAATCTGACTTCAGCATGAGGTTGATCTCCAGGGTTCTCTTCTGATGTAGACTTCCTTATTATTATGTAATTATGTTGTTTTGTTTCATCTGCCAGAAAGAACATCATATTGCTCCTGATAATTAAACAGTCCACCTTTGAGTTAATGTTGAGTTAATGCCAGCAAGACTCTTATTTATCCCTGTGATCATCAAGTTCCTGCCTGGCCAGAATTTTACCCACCTCTAAAATGATAAATAAACTTAAATATTTTGTAGGATTTATTTGCCTCATTGTAGAGTCCTTGTGCCACAATTTTGGTGTGTCTCTTTGCATTTCCTTATAATCAAGCAAAGCACAGTAGTTAATTTTCTGTTCTGCACAGCTACATGTTAAACAAAGTAATTCTTGCCTGTGTACCCTTCTAGGAGAAAGAAATTTATCGGTGGCCAATCAAAGAATCATTAAAAACCATGCTGGCATGGGGATGGCGGATTGAAAGGACGCGGGAGGGAGATTCCATGGCGTTGTATAATCGGACGCGTCGCATATCTCAAACTAGTCAAGTAAGTAGTTTTACTGAAAATATAGCTCCTCAAAATAATAATAATAAATCATATAAAACTTGCTCTCCATTATTTGATTTTTGCAGATGTTGAAATAATCCTTTAGTGCCAAAATACGTGAAATAATTTTTTAGAAGGGATCATACAACACCGAAGATTGGTTTGGAGTTCACTGCACTGCAGCTTGATGCTTTTTCACTGTTAAAAAATACTGTGCTAATGAACATCTAAAAAATTAAAGTATTAAACTAATTTTTTTTAATTTTATTTAAAATTCTCTAAATTATTTAGGAGTGTTATTATATTGGACATTGAAGTTTTTGATTTTTGTGGCTATGTATGCTTTCAAGTAATTAAACAACTAAGTAAAGTTACACATATAACTGATTTTTTGTCATTTTAAAAGAAGGAAATTGAATACTAATATTAATGTTAATGAAACAAAGTATACTTGCATATGTATACATATGTATGTATATAGTTTGCAAAGTTATCTGAGTGGGGAGAGTAGTTCTTTCAATTTTATTGGTAGAAATGTACATAGAGTCAGATCAGAGAAGGAAATGGAGGAGAAGAATCTCTACTTCACTCATGTCTGCAAAATTTATGCATGCTAGTGTGGTAGTACACCTGTGAAAAATAAGCAGTTGAAACTGCCCCTCGACTCTCTAGGCATTAGAAAGTGTGTATTATGGGATTTGATTTAGCATTTATAATGAAGTAATATTTTAGTCTACAAACAATAATTTCCTTCTGGAGTTCTTGATTTTCAACTTCCTGACTTTTGGTTTTTATAATGTTACCCCCAGACACTGTAGTAACAGATATTTATATATTCTTTATGCATAAGGAGCCATTTAGAATTAGTAGCTTTTATAACAGGGGTCAGATAATTACAAGAACAGCTGTTGTAGATAAGTTAGTCTTCCCATACTATTAAAAATTACTTAACTATACTAGGAGAGGTTTTGAAATCAAGAACACCACAGCATTTCAGAGTATACTATCACATTAATACTTTTTTTATACTTAAAATGTGCTAATCACAGAGAAAATCCAAAATCTAGCATTTTCCCCTGTTCAGCTGAGAAATTATGTTATTTAATCAGTATCTTCATTGTTAATGTAACGGTTGTTTACGTTAGGAAACACAAGAAAGCACTTATTGTTTTTTTTTTCTGTTTACTGCTTGTATGTCCATTATATTATTGTTTTCTCTGTCAAAAATAACAATTAGGGCAATTACATTTCTAAGTCTTGCAAATTCTCATATGTGTTCATCTAAATATGATATAGAACAAGGAAAATAGTTTCTTTTAATGGAAGATATTAATGTATATTCATGTAGTGGACATGAGTATATCTCTTACAGCATAATCGATAGAGGAAAGCACAATGATTCCCTTTTTCTAGCCACATTTCTTGCATCAATGGTTTGCCATCCAGCAAATCTCCATCATTGTTTATCTTTATTTGATCTTTCATCAAAAGACCTTTGAATGAGCCTGTGACAAATTTGAGTAGTAGAGAGAATGACGAAATGGTGGTATTTTCTGAGGGGAGAAGGACAGAAAGTAAGGGACGTGTCTTATTTAGTAGATACTATAGGTAGAAATGGAGTTGAATAGAAAAACAGAAGGCTTGATTGTTGCCTCAATTCACCTTGAAGAACATCATCTGAGGTTTGGCCTGCTTCATCTTTCTTTGAAAAAAAAACAATCTTGGAAAATGTAGGAATTATAACTTCAGTACAGAAATATATTCACAGTGAGTTCATATTTTAAACATCTTTTGAAGTGAAATTTGCATTTAAATGAGGGGTGTTTACACCTTTTCCCTACACATGACTTAAATTTACTATTGTTGGTATATTTTCAGTAGAGTTGCATGCAGTCCTGTTTATCCTCTAGAGATAAACTGATTTTTTTCCTATGTCCTTTCATTACTTTCAATATCTTGTTAATGTTAACTTCTTCATAACAACTGTAAATATATATAACTTCAACAGCTCAACTATTTTGCTTGCCATTCAGATCTCTGTAGATGCAGCCCATGGTTACAGTCCTCGAGCAATTGACATGAGCAATGTCACCCTCTCCAGAGATGTGCACGTAAGTCAAAAGCTCTTTCTAACCCTTTTGATAATTAAAAAAGTTCTTTTTTTTGTAAATTTATTGAAAATAAATTTTGTGCATTCTATTATTTCCTTTGATATATTCTGAATTTATTTTTTGGTCTTTTTCAACATTGCTTTTTGATTCTCCATTACTTAAAAAAGAGCAGTTCTTTCTGAAAGTCTCCAAAGTTTCTTTTAGTCCCAGATTAATTTTCCAAACCATGTTTGCTAACATCATTTATTCTGAAGAGAATTCTGTTTAGAAGAGTTTGGAACATCATTTGTTTGTTTGTTTTTGTTTGTTTTATGTTTACCATTAATTTCACCACTGGCTTCCACGAACATTTCATCATTACTCATTTTTCTAAACTGAATCAGGAACTACTGATATGGCTTATAGTAAGAGATCATGAGCAGGATTTTGATAGATCTATCACTAGTTTTCTGTTATTTGGAGCATTTCTTTTAGTTGGTTTAGTTTCTGCTTCTAGAAAGTTAGGTTTTGTAGTGATAGTTGATGGAGTGTGGTGCTAGACTTCGAAGTCCACTGTTTTACTCTGAGTACAGTTGCAATATTCTGTAGACATATACTAGATAAGTTTAAATTAACATGAGATTTGGTACCAGAATAGTGATGGCAACATGGTACTCCAAGCTGGTTATAAAAAACTTTTGAAATGCAGGGACTTTGCCCATACAGAACTCTGTTGTAGTACAGTGAAATGATCAGCAGTAGTAATTGGCTAACTACTTACTGAAGAATTTTGTTACCGTAGGTCCATGAAATATGAAGAGTGAAATCTAGAGAAATTCTACAGCTTCTTATATTTAGAGGGTACCGACTCATGTACAAGGGGGGGGAGAGGTTAAAATGTTTTCTCATGCTGTGGTTGCAGTTTCTATTACTTTGAGAATGGAGAGCTCTTCTGTGTCATTTGAGATATATATATTTTTAGTTGACTACTCTGAAAGAGTTTTATAAGAAGTTTGCTGTTCTTTGTTTCCCTTTTTAAGTCCTTCAAGGGGTTCTTGCTCTCTTTGTTTTGAGAATCAAGTTCCTTCTATGTGATTCCTTCTGTTTGGTTTTAACAGTTTTCTTTTTGTCATCAGGTCCCTAACTCCAGCCTACCTAATCTGTGAAAATGATGTATCGTAATTGTGCAATAAAAGCTCTTGTTCTCATTTAATCATTGCAGCGTAATTGTATTTAAACTGCCAATACACAAAAGTTGTAATTAAATATCAACTGAAAATTTGTCCTTCCTTGGGAGTTGACAATTTCAAATTATTGCTAAGTTCTCCATTTTTTTCTAAGGCGATGGCAGAGATGATGGCTGAAAACTACCATAACATATGGGCAAAGAAAAAGAAAATGGAGCTTGAAGCAAAAGGTAAAGTAAACCATAAGTACTTTATTTTAAATTTGGTTTGATTATCTTAAAGCACAAATTGGAGAAAATGTGTGAGCCAGAGTGCTGGAACTTTGGTAGTACCAAATGTTATCATTCCTGCTGAAGTAGTTTACCACTTCTGTTGCAATACAGGAAGAAATAAAAAATTGTGATACATTAGTAAGGTACATTAATGCATTTTCCTTCTAATTTTTATCTGTCAGACTATTGTCTACTGGACTCTGATTTTCTTTGGGGCACTTCTTTTTATTACAGATAACTCTAGAAGGGTGCCTTAAATTGACAAATGATAAATCTAGACCAGATTTTTGATTCCTTGTAGAACAAATTGATTGTGATCTGTTAATCTCTGCTCAACAAATGATGAATTTTGTGTCATATTGTGTGACTGCTGTCTGTATTAGATACATTTGTTTAACTATAAATAATTTTTTTTTTTGCACATTACATCTGTACATAGAAGAAACAATACTTGGATAAACAACAAATTAATTTGCAGATGACTGAGTGTAGGATTTTGTGTTATCCAAAGGTGCAAAGTTTAACAGTATGCACCAAATTTGACCTTTTCTCTTTTTTTTCACATGCCGCATTTTTTTATTTGTAAATCTCTTGCTAATTTATGGTAATTAAGATTTCATGAAAAAGTTCATTTACATTTCTGTCTTTATTTTTTTGCTATTAAATTGAACTACATCACTTTCACATAGATTTTAGTTGTGCATATGTTGTCTTAAGTTGCATGAATCCATGTGGTTTAACCTCTAGCAGTTAACTAAGCACCATATGGACTTTCACTCACCCCTCTTCTCCCAGTGAGATGGGGAGAGAATAAAATGCAGAACTTGTAGTTTGAGATAACTGTTTACTAAAGCAGAAGACTGAAATAATGGTGATGATAGTCATGCTGTCAGAATGACAGTTCTTGGTTTTGTTATGAAGTTATGTCTTATTTACTGAAGTATGTTCAGTTTCATTAAACCAATTTGTAATGGTATTGCTTGTTCATGTCTGTTAAGCGCTTTTTCCTGCTTCACTTTTTTTCCTCAATAGTGAGCAGGTCTATGTTTGAACTAGATTATCTCTGTCGTTTTCAGCCTTAATGATTCCAAGTAAAACATATTATTTTCCAGGTATTTTCAGCAACTGATGATGTTAGAAGTATCTATATAGCCATGTATAAAGTTTGTATGTGAATATTTTGTGGAAATGTAGTGTTTTTTGTAAAGAAACAAAAAAATGGATTATTAGTACTTCAGGCTAGACTGTACTGTTGCTGTTATTACTGCTGTTATTATAACATGCTGCTATTACTGCAGTGTTTTTGCATATCAGGAAATATTGTGTCAACAGATGTTTTTAAACTGCCTTTTAATTCTCTTGATATTCCATAGTAGGAGGAGGCAACCATCCTCTTCTAGTTCCTTATGATACACTCACAGCCAAAGAAAAAGCTAAGGACAGAGAAAAAGCACAGGATATTTTGAAATTTCTACAGATTAATGGATATGTAGTTTCCAGGTAACAAAACTTTATCTTATCATCAACAGTGTTCCTCTTTAGAGCAGAAATGTGCAGCACAAAAACAGATACATTTAGTAGGTATATGTGCCCTAAGTTGCAAATTGTTTGTAAATATTGTACCTTTAACAGTGGAGTGCCGAACAGCCTTGCTCATAAAGCATAACTTCTTAAGTTCAGTCCTTAAAATGTTGGTCCTTCATAATCAAAGCTTATGTCATTAACAGACTATTGATAGAAGACAACACCCTACATCACAAATCCATTATCTGCTAATTAATTGTTGATTTTTGCAAGAAGATAGACTTTTGAAACATAGTCCAAAAGATAAAGTAAATTGCAATTCCAGAAGTTGTTTTATTTTTGTTTTTACTCTATTTTTTCTCAAATGCTAGATAGATGTTACAAATTTCTTCCTTACAAGTACAGTTTTAGGCAAAACTCATGATGAGGGAGACTAACTTTTCTTTTGGAATGATGTTTTAAAGCTCAGTATTTTGTTTCAAAATTCCCTCAGCCAAAAATCAATCAATGAAAGACATTAAAGATGGAAATACCTTACAAGTAAGTGAAAGAAACTGAAATAACACTAGATTGATCTGGTTGACTAGTCCTCTTTTTCTGGGGAACCTTGGGAAACTTGAATTGCATCTTAACAGACTGCTTAAAACCTAAGTGTTAGAATTGTTCTGTTTAAATTAAACGGTACTCATATTAATAAGCAATTTATTATTACTAGAGAAAATAGCCTCAGAAGAGGTAAGACTGCTTTTATTCCTTTTTGCTAGGTTAAAAATTGACTTGCTCTTATTTCAGAGGACTTAAGGACCTGGAATTGGACACACCTTCCATTGAGAAACGCTTTGCCTACAGTTTCCTTCAGCAACTTATAAGATATGTAGATGAAGCACATCAGTACATTTTGGAATTTGGTATAGTATATTTGCACATTTTTCTAAAAATTACTATGATGCTTGAAATTATAAAAACAACTTAAAAATTTCAAAAAATAAATTCTTGTACCAGGAGTTTTTCATCTAGCTTTTTGTAGTTGATGATGATGAATTTTGGAAAGATGTCTATTTCACATTCATTCTAGTTTCCCACATTCATTCTTTAGATGAAAAGTATTCAGCGAAAATTTATGACTATCATTATTTGAAAAAAACAAAATAAGAATGTTCCCTTGAATTCATATACAAACTGATAACCTCTAATGTGTGAGCATTAGTATTTACTATTCATATTTGTTCTCTCTTTTACAGAGAGAACTAAAGGTGGTCATTTGTACAAATTTCAACTGTTTTTCTAGAGGAGAAACAGCTATATGAAGGAAAATGTTTTTCTTAAAGAAAAAAAAAGTTAACAAAAGTAACAGTTTGGGCCAGACCAGATTTTTATGAGAGTAGTAAGAGGGAAGAACTGGAGCTGGAAGCAGCTTCTGTTTGACCTTGGAATTGCAAAGCCATATGATATATCTTTTACCTCATGTCAAGGCATGCATACTCTAATTGAAAATATTAACACAGGAGCAGCAGGAAGATAGAATAAACCAGTGCTCATCCAAATACTTGTCCGGTTTTAAAGTGAAAATTATCAAATTTATGAATTATTATATTCCATGATTCCTTACACTAGGAAAAACCTGGCCTTGGTTACTTCTGCTGTTACTGCCTAATAATCATGGCTTCATTTTCTACTTAATATGAGGTAGATTGAATGCTGGAAAACTAGAAACTCTGGAGGAACAAATGCTATTCCTGTAATTCATTGGATAAGCAGAAAGAAGTTAATGAATAAAGAATAAGTGTTTTCTGTAGACAAAGGTGTCTTAAAAACAGTATCTGAGTATTAAAACAATGGGGGCAAATAATTAAGTTTATTTTCTGTTGGTTAATTCCAATAATTAATTTTGTTTTTTAGACGAAGTCTGCAAAAATGCAATAAAACTGTTACTCCTTGAAAGTACAGGAGAAATTAGTTCCTTTAGAATCAGAATTCAGTCTTTCAAAATTGTTGCCATTAACAAGAAAAATACAAACATGGAACTAGCTTTTAATTCCATACAGGTTTTTGTATCTCTTTGAACTATGAGTTACCTACACATCTGTGGATATTTAGACAGTTTTTTGTCTATTCCACATTTGTGTTACTTTTCTTCTTATGAGGTAGCCGTAAAATGGCTCTTTATCTTGTGTGTTTATTGTTGGTGGTATATAAAATCAGTGTCAATATCTAAAGACCAATATTATTTATTTATAATATACACTTTCTAAGAAAAATGCAGAATAGAACATAATTAGGATATGTAATAGGAAACATAATTTTCTTCTTTCTTCAGATGGTGGCAGCAGAGGCAAAGGAGAACATTTCCCATATGAACAAGAAATCAAGTTCTTTGCCAAAGTACAGTATATCTTTGCTTGTTATTTGTCAACGTAGTAAGTGGCTGAGAAAGGATATGTTAGTGAACATGATTATCAATGTTTTATTTGTACCCTTCTGTCTTAAAGTCATTGTTTTAATAATTGAAAGCAATAGCAATAAAAATAGCTTGAAAATACAAAAAATGAAGTATAATAATGAAAAAAATTACAGGACTGTATTCTTGCTGTCATTATTCTCTTAATTATATGTAATTAATCTTGTGATGTTATAACCTCCCTACATTTTCTGTTTACTGATGGTGTAGTTCAGTAGTTTCTGTTACAGTCTTTAGTCAGCTGAACGTTTACTGGACCTGACCTGTCATGTATCACTCAGTGTTACCTTCCTTATCTCTTTCCTTGTTTTAAAATAATGCCGAAGTCTTCATCACAGAATCACAAAATGGTTGAGGGTTGGAAGAGACCTCTGGAAGTCATGTAGTCTAGGAGCACTGCACAACCAGTGTCAAAGAGGGCAAAGTACTCAGGACTTTGTCCAGGTGGCTTTTGAGTATCCCCAAGGAGGGAGACACCACAGCCTGTCAGAGCAACATACATCCTCGTACTGGGTCAACCTCATAGTTGTGTTATTTGTTGTTATTTATTTTTATTTGTTTGTTTTAAAAAAGTATTTCCTTGTGTTTGGACAGAACCTTGTATTGTGCCCTTTACAACTCCGTTTAACTCAGCTCAAGTTGCTATTTGAGTTCTTTGCAGCAGGGATACTGTTGATTCTTAGTCAACTTGATGTTTATCTGGACCCCAGGTCTTCCTCTGCAGAGCTATTTTGCAGGCAGTCAGCTCTCACTGTGTATCAATCCCTGGGGTTATTCCTCCCCAGATACAGGACTTTGCATATTCCATTGTTGACCTTTTTTGGGTCCTGTCAGCCCAGTTCTTCATATGAGAATTAGAGTTAAGAAAACCTGTTTTTAGCTTTGGCAGTCAAAAGCCTGTCTGGAGATTGAATGTTCAAAGTACCTTTTCAGTTCATTAGTGAATAGGCACAGGCAGGTATTTGCAGCATTTCCTAACCCTGATATGTTTGCAGTAAATTGCAATCTCCTGGAGTACTTCCATAACGTACTATTTTCTGTGCTCACTGGCACTCATTTTTGTGAACACATACCCAAACGGACGTAATTATAAGAAAACTTTTGCAGACAAGCCCTTAATGAGCGACGGCTCATTTAGGTTTTATTTGAGAGCATGTAGCATTAAATACCATTAGTGTACCAACAGTTCAAAGGGATTTTTTTATTGAAACCTCCCTACATTAAAGGAATGAACAGCAATAGTTGTGTACAGGTATGCAATACTGGACAAATATTAAATTGTGTGATAAAATGAAATGATGCTTCCTGTTCATATTCCTCAGAGATCTAGTCTAAGTGATAATGTAAATAATTTTTTGCTGCTTTTCCTGATGATATTTTGAGTATCTTGGTTAATAAAGAACATTTTTTTAGAAAATAGATAGACAATAAAATATAATATATATTGGGAATTTGAAAGTGAACACATTTGAAATCTCCTGTCTGTAGCTGTGACTTACAAAAGATAATAGAAAGCATAGCAAAGAAACCCCTCAGATAACCACTTCTTTCTGATGTAATTTCAGGTTGTGCTCCCATTGATTGATCAGTATTTCAAAAATCATCGCTTGTATTTCTTATCTGCAGCAAGTAGGCCTCTCAGCAGTGGAGGCCATGCCTCTAATAAGGAGAAAGAAATGGTGACAAGGTAAATTTTAAATAATATTAATTTGTATGCGCGTATATATATGTCATTAAACGTATTTTATTGTCGATAGGTGAGAAGTGGGAGGATGAGAAACACTTTTACAAATATAAAAATTAACCTTTTTTCACTTCCTTTTCCTTGTGAGAAAATACATTGTATGAAATGAGGAAGAGTGTCCAGAATTATGATTATGCGATGTTTTAAAGGTAGTGATGATGATTTTCAAATGCAGGATCTGAAGTTATGGGCAGCAATATATCTGTAGTATAGGATATATAATTGTGTATCAGTTCTCACTGTTGGAATTATGTATGTAGTGAAGTAATTATTCCTACAACATTTTATTTATACTTAAAGGAAAATACTGCATTTCAGAAACAATGTCATTATTACTGTCCACCTTAAAAAATAAATTGAGAATTATATTCTTTCTGCTCTTTGATTTTCTAAGTAGTGACAACAGTAGTAATACTACAGAAATATCCTCTTGATCCATCTTCTGAAGTTATGCATTACTAAACTGTATTTCCAGGAATGATGTCACTTAATTTCATTTCTGGTTGAATTGAAACTCATGTTTCCCATTTAGTAATGAGGACTACAAATACAACACAGGACCATCTGTGTACCTGCACAGTACAGGTGTCATGGATACCCTTTTGGTTGCTTTTTGTACCGAACTGGGCAAAACTAAATTGTAGCTCTTTGAGGTAGACAAACATACAGATATGAGGGATCATACAGATATGAGGGGATATCCAAGATTGTATGAATGTTGAGTAGACCTTCTAGTAGCAATACTAAAAATAAATAGAGTTACTCTTTACCCTGTCATCACCTGAGTTGATTTGGTCTGGTAGCTTGGCTGAATGACCTTCTTCAAAGAACTAACAATTATTATGAAATGCATGTATCTAGAACTGCTGTGTTTCTGTCTGTAATATCCTGGATAAAAACGTTTTAGCATTTGTGAAGTAAAGACTCTAAAGTAAATCCCATGTCAAACAAGGAAATATCAGCACATGCAGTATGGATTCAGGAATTCTGTGCATGTACTGTCTAGCTGTATGCCTGACAGTCCTGAGTATGTAGCTCATCAAAAGTATCAGGGATGCTGCCAAACTCAATTCAGTTTTTTTCCATCTAGAAGTGTCAGAAAAAATCAATAAAACACATGCAAACCTGGATAAATCTTGGCTATAACTGTTGCTATTGTGCGATTTATTTCTTAACTGTCAGGATAATACAACTGTGATCCATTTTTTAAAGCGCTGTTTTGGGCTGCTTTAATAGATTCACAACATTATTGTTTCTCCCATGCTCTCCCGATTGTAGGGAATTTTTCAAAGCTGAAATTTGGATCTTCTGTTGTTTCCCCTTTAGATTTGCTTGGATGCAACTCTTATCTAGACTTTCCTTTGAATCAAGGGCAGTTTCAGACTACTGTCTTTTCCAGCGAACATAAACTTACATTTTTTTAAACCACGAAAGAGGTCATTTTGATTGTCAACAAGTGCAACAACCATTTGTTGTTTAGCAAACATATTAAATCTAGACCAGTTGTAGGAGGACATATGAGTCACTTCTTCCTGAAATATCATGGAATTATCTTTTATTTATTTGTAACTAGCTTCTTCAGGATTGCATTTCTTCTCCCTTATACTGCCGTAAAATTCCTTGTATGTTTGCAGCTGTCAGATTAGTTCTGGATGAGCCTTAGGACTAACCATATGGAAGTTCCGGATTTTTGTACTTTTTTTCTTTTCTTTTTTTTTCTTTTCCTTTTTTTTTTCCCTAAACTTTTTATGCTGGAGATAATAGATTCAGTTTGATTTTGTGGAAACAGCATCTGCTGAATGTTGACAGTAAGTTGAGTAGCATTTGTCTGCTGCAAAAGAAAATAGATTGAAAGCTGATCAGTGTCATTATTGGAATGGAGACAGGGTTTATACTATGATAATATACCTCTGTACAGCTTTTCTTGTTGGACTAGATGAACGCGGATTCTCATACAAGAATGTGTAGTATACGTCTGCCTCATGGTATAGGTGAGCAGAGAGCCTGGACCATGCACCAACCAGAATCTTTTATAAAATAGAGCAGTTGCTGTTGTTATAATGGATCATTGTACCCTAGCTATTAAGGTGGATTCAGCAGCGCATTAACCTGACCATTCTGATTCTGGACATAAACTTTTCCATTTGACACAAAGCTCTCATCTGTCAATGGAACATGTTCAGATCTTATTCAAGGACTGTGCAAACATGCTTATGTGTATTTTGCTTTTAAAACAGAAGTTTCTTATAATAAAATAATTTGATAATTAAATAATAATTAAACTAGCTTATTATGGGGGTTGCTCCAAAAGTAATGCCTCCTATTTATTTCCCTGGAAACTACAGCGGATACAAAGAGCACAATAACACTAGTTGATAGAGCACATTCTCATCTATAGAACACTATTTTTGAACTTTGTTGGAATGCACCAACCCACCACCTCAGTTTGCTCACATCCACTATTCAGATTCCTGAAACATTCAAGAAGTGTTGATGAATGTCACGGCGTGCCATATTTTCTGCATGGAGGAATTAAATTATATACAGTTGCTTCACTCACATGTCAGAAGCCATGTGACAGAATGTCCCTCTGCTGCGCAGCAAAAAAAAATGTAATGCAATATTGGGGAACGGTTCAGCTTGCACTCATACCACCACCATCTAACTCTGATGTCATGAACAACGTAATAAAATAGGGGTCAGTACTTTTGGAGCAGCCCTTGTAAAAGTACAGAGTATAGTTCATGTCATTCTAACAGATTGGGGTTTTTACTGCAAAAATAAAAAAAAAAAAGATCAAAATTCATCACTGTTGGACAAAATACTCAGAGTGGACTGAGTCCTAAGGATTGCATAAATTTCTCCTGTATTTGGATGCCAGTTCAATTTGTGTAGGACAGAGTGCTCCTGCTTCTGTGAGTTAATGGAAAGCTTCATTCTTTATTGTTCAGAATGGGACACTTCTCATCAGCGAAAAAGTATTTTACACACACAGAATCAAATCATTGATGATGTTCATTTTTGTTTACTTTTCACCATTTAAGAGGCTATTTTTCATGTTGATTTATGTTGTTTCTCATGTTAAGTCATGCATTGAAAAGCCCTGTATTTAAAAGAATTCAAGCCGTGTTCTCAAGATGGTGAGATCCAAGTTGGATTAGTTAAACATTTGCCGTCGAACACTTCAATTAGTTTGATTTCTTTACCTTTTGTTTTCAAATTGTCAGTGGCATCCTGAGTAGCATCCTACCATATTTTACTTCCTAAAACTTTAATAATAATTTCCTTGTGGCTTTTATATTAGTTAGCTTTGCTTTTAATTTAATTTAGTTTTTTTTTTTTTTCGTTTAATTACAATATGTGCTTATTTAACCATGTTTGTTAAGGGTACGCACTTAAAATCTCTTTCTTTAATACTGTCCCACATTCTGCTCAGATAATTGATTCTTTCTGCGTGACATCATGTTGCTTTTCCTGCTCATATATCAGCTGTTATTTTTTCTTCCCCCTCCCCCCCTTTTATCTTCTTTTTTCCTTCTTTTTTATTTTTCTTTTGTCTTCAGCCTGTTCTGCAAACTTGGAGTTCTTGTCAGGCATAGGATTTCACTGTTTGGTAAGGAGACCCTTGATAAATACTAGCATGGCCATCTCTTGATTTTCTTTGCCATTTTTGCATTGCGTTATGTGCTGCTTTGTTGCATGCTGCATGGCTGAAATGCATGGTCTTCACAGACCACTAATCGTTTAGGCTGGTAGATCACACAGTTTATTAGATGAAATGAGAAGCTTTTGTAGTTACCAGTTGTTGGGGTGGGGGGGTTAGTTTGTTTTCTGTGTGTCTTAATCAATATATGCATTTCATTATTCTATTCAAAAATCACTGAGTTAATTATAGTTACATATCTGTTATTTAATTATAATTCACCTGGAGTATCGGAAGTATGCAGAATATCAGAACTGTACATTTGTATTGGAAACTCATTATGGAAAATTAGTAGTGGGCTGAAATGCTTGGTGATGTTCTGTGGAAATCTTAAACATGCCCAGATGTGCTTTACCACCTCACATACGCATGTCTACTTTATCTTTGGTATTATGTGAATCTATCAGGGGCTGGGTGTTTGTCTTTCTTAATGTGAAAAAAGTTAATTTGAAGTCTCCATATAGTGTAATTACTACATGCAATGTGTGGCACAGTCCTTTTCTCTGCAAATTTTTCTTATGCCATGATAATAGGATAGTTGAAATAGCACATCCTATGACATATCGCTTCTGCAATTAATGGGTGTACTGCAAAATTCAGCGTTCCTGCACATATCTGATTGCATAATTATCTATCTGATTAAAATTCGATTAAGGTAACATGCATCTAACTCAATTTCTATATATTTTATTCAATGTTATCAAAAAATGAAGAGAAGGAACTAATTTGATACTGCAGTGTGGTATATGAAAAACCTTACACACCATTACAAAAACCGTTAAACTCAGAAGAGTAGAAGTTATTTGGAGATATTGCATTTAAGTATGTTTTGTGATAAACAGAGTGGTTTTTTCCTGTTAAGTCAAAAGATCATAGAAAGAATGGAGTTATTTGTGCAGCTGAGTGGTGGTGTAGTTTTTTCTGAAGGATGGAATATGTCACAAACCAATGTATAAGCTATGATGTACACATAGGTTATTTCTTCAAAGAATAAACTAGTTCTGCTATACTATTAAGGTTTTTTCAGGAATTATTTTGTAGTTGTTGCTGTGTGAATTTGTTTTTATTATTATTTTTTTCTCCTAATGAATGAAAATTCAAGTGCAACATTGGATTCAGCATAATTTATTTGAGTACTAAAGAAAAGACTTATTCAGTTTACTTAATTTCTGTTTTTTGGCTGGATTCAAACAGTAGGAGGAGGTAGGACAGATGGTATCAGATGGTGCACCATAGCTATGATTTGGTTTTCGACTGAAGTTTCCCAGTGTGCAGTAACTAAGTAAATACAAAATCTTTGTACTGATGCAGAAATATACTGTAGTTTTCCCATTAGTTGTGACAAGATTGCAATAAGTCTCTGAAGCATGGTTGCAACTGTGAACCTATTAACTCAAGTCAAAGTCATCTTACAGCTTGCCTTACTTTGAGAATGAATTAAATTACGTTAGAAATCCTGATTGGATCAAAAGAACTGTACTTTTAGCAATTGTGGGCCTGTGCAGAAGAGGGGAAAATGCTTGAGGATAGCCTTTCAGAATACAGCTGGAGCCTTGAGGGCTGCTTAAATGAACGAGAGTTGCTTGGTAATATGCTTTGTGAATGTTAGGGAATTTGTTATTTTATTGACATTCCATACAAGTGCTTTATATTTATTGCGAAGATAGAGCTGCATGTGTTAATGTTATTAGTAAAATTCCTGCACTGATTTAAAAGGTTTTATATAAAATATGCAAAAAACAAACAAACAAAAAAATAAAAACACAAAAAACCCACAACACTTTTGTTGTTTTAGATGAAAACAAGTAAATGCATGACATCAAACAAAAGTAAGACTCAGAATTTCCACAGAACCTAAACCTATATTTCATAGCAAATTGTGTTTTCTAAGATTTTGTAACAAATCCTGTTGTAGGTTATAAAGAAAGAGTGACACTCCAGGAAGGAGTTTCCATGATAATTTAGATAGGCTGATTTCAGTGTTATGTTGATAAAAATGACTAAACTGTAGTACACTAGTTTTTTGTGATCACAGAGTTCTACTCTGATGTCCAAGATAAACACATGGAAGGTTCTTCCATTGCTTATGTTGCTTATGTTTATTCCTAAGAAAAATGTTTTTCTCTTGTGTTTCTTTTTCAGTAGGTTAACTGGTTGCCCTCACTTCTTTTTTCGTTAAATGACATGTAGCAGTGCTTATAGATGCCTATACCCATCTGGCTTCCAAAATATGCAAATTGCTAGGTTTACCTTCAGCTGTGTAAACCCACCTCTCAAACTGATTCATTTTTAAAAGTCTCCAGAACTTGCAAATTCTTCTTTAATAGGAAAAGATTTTCTATTATGTGGCCATGCTACAGCTATGTCTATTTATGGCAGAAGTAGAAATGGCCTTCAGAGCTGGTTCTACTTCTGTGTGGAAGAATAGAATGTAAGATCATCAGCATTTTAATTACTGTCTTCAAAGCAATTTCCAGTAAATTTCAACTAGATGCTTCCAAACCAAATGTATGATATTTTGATTAAAGGAGGTAGTGATTAAAACTGTTGTTTGTTACCATAATGCAAAATAATACAAACATTTTAGGGCATTCAAAACTGCACCACAGAAGGTACCTGATTCCTGATTCCTCATTCCTGGCTGTAGTATCTACATGGTGTATCTATATGGTATAAATTGATCACCAATGTTACTTTTCAGGGAAATAGAGTGAACACTATACTGCGCTGCAGCTCACAGAATATGCACATTTTGCTTTACAGTTTAATCCACAGTCTATACCACGGTTGCCTTGAATGCTTCTCTCTATCTCTGCTGTCATTACCATGGGTCCTGAAATCTTTTCTTCATCAGTGCTGGCATTCATGTCACAAGGGCTGTAAAATAGTAAGGAGAAAACATAGGGGTTGTCAAAAATAGAAGCTGACAAAAACCTTAATCTTTATAGGTATAGTTACTTTTTTTTTGTGTAGGATTCATTTGGGATTTCTCAGCTTTATCATCTGGTTGTTGCATCATTACATGGCCATGAGTGCCAGTAAAAAGAGGTTGAGGCAGCATGGCTGAGGGCAGCCATAGAAAATGTAGTTCTAGTTTGTTTAATCTACTGTGAGTCTACACTGCAAAATTACCCCTTAATTTTGATAACTAGAAAAGCAAGTAACCTTTCTTAAGCTTTCAGTCTGTTTAATTTATTTATTTTTAATTGAGAAACTAAAAATATAGAGAAGGAAGGAAAAATATTTTCATTTTTGCAATGATTTACATTTTTAAAAGATGATATAAACTCTGGGTCAATTTTTATGCTCAAGTCTGTCCTGCATTTAATGTGAACCTAGCGGTGACATATACATGGCAACATCAGAGTCTGTGCATGTTCATACAAGGCATGTGTGTAAGTTCTCTTTTTACATCCATAATTGTAATGTATACAGTGACAGAGACTATTACTTATGTAGAGCAGATTTGCTGCTTCTGTAAATAGTGTATTGGTAACACCACGGAGCGAGCTAAACTTTTTGGTGATGTTTTATATGTCTTCTCTTCTTGTCAGAGTTGCAAAAGCAGCTTTTATTTTCCTGAGAGGGGGAAGATAAATGTTCTTATAAACTTTGATCAATTTAAGCGATGTTGATAAAATTCAATGAAAACCAGACAATACACTATAACTCTTATTAACCCCACATTTAAGTGCTTCCTTCTTGATTGCCTCAGCTATTTGATGAGAGATGCTTAACTGGCTGGTGTTACTGAATTTGTGCAAACAAGGATAAGACAACAAACTGCATGTTTTTAACTTGCCTGTCGAAATTTTACAAAAGTTGAATTACTCTTCTGCTATGTAATTTACTCTTTCATTAAAACCAAAGGCATGATTAGCAGACTGTAGGTATGCTCTAAAGTATACACAGCTAAATTGGTGGGTAATTTCCTTCCTGTTTAGGAAATGATGCAACATCGATAGTCAACTGTCTTCACATTTTGGGCCAGACCTTGGATGCCAGGTAATACTGAATGTGTTTCCTAAAGTATAAAGAATATAACCTAAAAGAGAGCAGTATCCAGTCAGATTTGTGTAAGGCTACAGCATTTCAATAGTCAAGAAAGAAGTTACTGAAGAAGTTACTGAAAATAATTCCTATTTCAAAATAGATTAATGACTTGTTTTACCAACCTAGATTTTGGCGGAACAGTATTTTTAAGTTACGCTTCAAGTTTCAATTCAGATCAGTGGTGTCAAGGAACTGCTGACTGTTCTTTCATCTACTTATAATCATGTGATAGTCTCAAAAACACAGTAACATTAAAAAGATTTTATGCTTTTATTTATGCTACTTAGACAAAATAAATAAATCAGGAGTTACGTGCACCTGGTTTGCAGTGAATCTGTCTCTGAGCATCTTCATTGAAAAATTAATCCAGGTTTTATTTTGAGCAAATTATTCTCTAATTTTTTTACAGTGGAAAACTGAATAAAAACCCTTATGTTGTGCACCTATGATTTTTTTTTCCTTAGCTTGTTATGCTATGAGAAGATTTTATAATCTTTGGCAATAAAAGATTTTCCTTTAGATCTGTCTCATCTATTTCATAAAAACCAAGACTAGACGTTATTTCATGCTCATCTAATGGAATATTCTGTTTCATTTTCTTTGCATGTTATATACAGAACTGTGATGAAAACTGGTCTGGAGTCTGTTAAGATGGCATTGAGAGCATTTTTGGACAATGCTGCTGAGGATCTGGAGAAAACAATGGAAAATCTTAAGCAAGGCCAGTTTACACATAGCAGAAACCAGCCCAAGGGAGTTACACAAATCATTAATTACACCACAGTGGCTCTCCTGCCAGTGCTATCTTCATTGTTTGAGCATATTGGACAGCACCAGTTTGGGGAAGATTTGATATGTATGTATTATTTAGAAATGCCATGCCATTAATATATTCTTAATATCATGTAGTAAGTATTAATAGGCTTTCATTTCTATTGTAGAAGGACAGATCCCATCCTACTTTGACAAAATTTTTATTAAACATTTATGATAAATAATCTAGAACAGTCTGCAGGTTTTAGTGGGCCTTCTGTAAATACTGAAGAAGCTGTGGTTTTGAAGGCTTAGTTTTGGTATGGTCTCCACCATAGATCCACTGTTATTTTGTCACTGAGAAAAGTCACTTGAAGTTAATTTGTCTTTACTCTGTTTGTCAAACAAGGTATATTACTCTCATGATGGTTCATTGTAATACACACCCCAGTTAGCAGGGTGTGTGTGTAGGTGCATCTCAATTTGTAAAAAATAAAAATAAAAAAATGCAGAAGTGTAGAATTCAGTCACTAAATAAAGGAATGTATGTTGCTTCATTTCCATAGGTATTCCAATTGTAACAGATTCAGTGTTATTCATTTTCCCAAACCCATTCTCTTCAGGACAAAACTTTTTAGTATGCGACATCAGGAGGTGGTAGAGTCACCACCCCTGAAGGTGTTCAAGAAGTGTTTAGATGTTGTGCTGAGGGGCATTATTTAGTGGGAAATATTAGTGATAGGCAAATGGTTGGATGGTATTAGAGGTCTTTTCCAATCCTAGTGATTTTGTGATTCCATAAACACAAAGTTTTAATGCTGTGTGTTTTAGGAGCTCCATAGGATTTCTGCTGCCCAGTCTATGTTAAAGCAAGCTGTTCTGCTTCTTTGTAGCTATCTCATTTATGGAATTCTCTGAAAAGTGGACCTCAGAATCTGAAAAATCATTATTTAAAATAGCCTTAAAGAATTGTTTTTGAAAATTTTGAGTTCTATTGATGGATTAGAATGTGTTGGGACATAAATATCCAGTTCTCTTATTAAATTATTTCTGTAATATTCAGGAAACTCTGACAGTATTCGTAAAAAAAATAATCTATCAGGTTAATACCTATTACTTCCTCATTGTTTATCAGGCATGAATGTGCCTTGTTTATTGTTTGATCTCTGATATTTTGCATTTTGGAACTTCGTGATAAGCCTTTCATACTTTCCTACTAGTGAGAAATTCCACATAGCTCATGTTGGCGTCAAACTTCCAGTATAGGAATTCAGAAACTCAGAAAACTATTAGTTTAAATTATGCATAATTGTAAGATTATTTTGTTTGTAATATTCTGTTGGCAGACATCTTGACCTGGTGTATGTATTACATTTACAGAGTAAATGTGGTTATGTACAAAGGTGCAATAGTGTACCTGAGGTTATTATTATTACATAAAAAGATTCAGCTCTAAAAGATGAATGGAACTGTAATTACTTTGTAGTAAAGAATCAGACTACCTTGCTTTGATGAACCATCTTCTAGGTTTTCCCAGCACGTTATGTCTTTTTTAGTCCCAAAATTTCATTGTGTTTTAGGTAAAGATTATAGTATTGTGGGAGAGAATATAGAAGTTGTAAAAGTAAAATTGGAGTGTTGTCCTTGATAGTATTTATTCTATTGTGATACTAGTACCACATCTTACACTGGAAAATCATTTTCTCAAATAGATGTTAAGATAAATCTCACATTTGTGTGATTGAAATGCTTTATAATTTTGAAACATGGTTTGGGGAAGTATTCAGAAGAACCGAAGGGATTATTTCTCTTTTTTAATCCTTTGTAAATGAAATGTAAATTAAGTAGATACTATTAAATATCGAGGTCTAAATCAAAAAAGAATATGAAATATAATTAAAAGACTTAAATAGATATTTAATAGCATTGCATTTCCTCTGTGTATTAAATACACTGATGTTGCATTTGTATATAAATCTTAAAATTCTTATTTTTTAAATTTTTTGTACTCAGAAACTTTATTTGATTTGCCATGAAGTTTTTTGAAGTGAAACTGCTTGAGAAAACTAGAAAAGATTCATTGATATATTTTCTATAGCTATTAATAGTTATTCAATTAGATTTTGTTCTTACAGAGTTGCTATGCCATTAATTTCTGCTGTGGCAATGAATGTTCAGAAGACTGTTTTTGTGTTTAGAGAATAGTTGCTGTAGATTGTCCTTGATGGCTTAATCTCATCACTGCAGTTGTTGTAAAAAGAATTTTAATGAAATTTTCTCTTAATACCTATCATTTTTTCATTTGTTTAGTGGAAGATGTTCAAGTGTCTTGTTACAGAATATTGGCCAGTTTGTATGCTCTGGGAACCAGCAAAAGTATATATGTAGAGCGGTAAGATGAAAAAAATTTCATCTATTTTGATTCACCAGAATATAAATGCAGATAATAAATATATGTACTACAGAAAAGAATAGGGGAAGATGTGGTTTTTGGAAACACACTTTGACAGGAAAGAAATTTTTTTCCTGTGCTCAGATGTTAAGTAGAATCCTGCAGAACTTATTGCATTTTACTTAAAATGTTATGTTATACTTTTGTCAAGATATATTACTTAATTCAACCAAAAATTACAGACAATCTGACTAATTAAAAACATCACATCATTTAAGGTCCAGCCGAGGAACTCTAAATATATTACGCTCAGTTCAGCTATTGTTGTTTTTATATCTAAGAAAAAGGAAATTTTATCTCTAAGATACAGTGATAGTCATACTTGGTCTCTTGACACATCAACCTATTAAGTGAACTTTTTCTTAATTATAAAATCAGTAAAGCTGATAGGAACATAGTAGAATAAATATCACTAACATAGTGGCTTTGTGTTTTTCCTGCATATTCCTCATTTGCTTTCAAATGTGCAGTCCATCTTTGATGTTTTATGTCATGACATTTAATTAATCTATTAGCAGAGTTTGCTGTACATTTCATTTTCTATTACCTTTTCTTGTCGTGATCATCTTAATAATATGCAGACTTACCTCTTTGAGATGAAGACTTTAGAATAAAATAAATGCTGATTTACACCAACAATAGTGTATTCATTCAACAAAGTGTGAAACTTTAATGATATTTATTAATTAACAGGCAACGATCAGCATTAGGAGAATGCTTGGCTGCTTTCTCAGGTGCCTTTCCAGTGGCTTTTTTGGAAACTCATTTGAACAAGCATAATATCTACTCAATTTACAATACCAAGAATGCAAGAGACAGAGCAGGTATTTCTAGAATCTCATGTGATACTTATGAAAACACAAATTTCACTGCGAGTGTTGCTTGCCTTAGTAAATGTATTCTTTCATACAGTTTATAGAGCAAGAATTTTATTTTACCTTCTTAATTGCGTTCTTCTTTCATAAATGAATGGGGAAATTTTAGTAAAACTAATTATTACAAGTTTTAAAGGTACTGATATTTTCATTTTAAGATTCTATACTCAAGATATGATTTCAGAATCAATTTGTTGTAAAGACTTCATGCATTGTTAGTAGCTCAGGTGTTGTATGTTGGATGATGGAATTATATTCTAACCAGTAACTTTAGTACCTCAGTTTTTGTATGCAGTATTGAGTACCTAAAACACACATACTTGCAATTGAAGCAAAATACTTTTGCCTGTGTACGTAAAAAATATAAAGTATATGTGGTTCAGCATAGTATATAAGCTGTTATTTTTTTTTTGTTTCTTATTGGAAATAGAAGATTCAGAATAATACTCTCCAGTAGCACTAAATATGCTTATTTTGCACATGTCCTTATGTTCCACTTCTGAAACTCTTGATGTTTCTCATGCTAAGACAGTTGTGGAATAAGGATATATGTGCCACTTCTTTGAAAGGTAAATAGAAGTTACAGTGGATCTCTACAACCTCTACACGTATGTTGAGTTTCAATTGTAACACAGATTTGTATAATTACCGTGCATAAAATGCCTGCTTAAAATTTCATAACATTTATAACTTCACCTGTATTTATAAAGAAAAGACAGATATGAAACATTCTTCAAAGGGTCATAGTATTTTATCTTGCAAGTATGAACACCTATGCTTACTTATCATATATATTCTAGTTCCTCTAATGTATTTAGAAAGACAATAAGCTGATTTTTAAATTTATTTTAACAGATATTTAAATTTATTTTCCAATATTGCATTGTGCTTAGAGCACACTAAAGGACACTAAAATGGGTGTGTAAAATCTACTTGAGCCTAGCTGAGAGAAAATAATGTTTTTGGAAAGATCTAGCCTTACACTATGATGACAAGGTTTTATTAATAAATCGTGGGCTACATTTTCAATATGCAGATATCTATCTTTCTCACTGCATATGTGTATCAGGATCTCAGGCACTCATGAGCTAATGGATGTACTTAACATTAACTGCACATGAAAGAAATTGCCTGCAGGAGAAAGAAAAAAAAAAAAAAAGTTTCCTTTCAAAGGAAAGAACTGACAATTCAAGGAACCTGAAAAGCCTACTTCTACAATCCAAAATTCTCCTCTAAAAGTCAGTTTCCCAAAATTTGTTCTATTCAGTATTTCAGGGAATGTTTTTGTTTTTTCTATTGGTAAAGTCGTGTCTCACTTTATATGTTTTGGTGAGGTACTCATTGTAGTGGTATTTCCCCACCTACAAAGCTCACACTGGTTGGAATTCTGAAATTTAATCTTCCTTTCATTGTTGAAGCTTCCACAAAGGAATTTTTTGTATTATAGAAACATTTGTTACAGAGGCTTATATATAACCATTTTATTACTAAATGTTATGAATGTTGTTTTATTTAATTTTGTTTTATTATTTTTTTCCCTTGGATCAGAAAGGCATGCAAATGGAAAAAAAAATAAATAAATGATGCTGATTATCACTTGGAGAGAATTATTTGCTTTCTATGACTTAGTGTATTCATTTTGGGATTTTTAATTTTCTTTTTTAATAGTTCTCAATTTGCCTACTACTGTAGAAGAGGTTTGCCCAAATATTCCTTCCTTGGTGAAGCTAATGGAAGAAATTGTGGAACTGGCAGAATCTGGTATTCGCTACACACAAATGCCACATATAATGGAAGTCATACTGCCTATGCTGTGTAGTTACATGTCACACTGGTGGGAGCATGGGCCGGAAAACAATCCTGACAAAGCTGAAGTGTGTTGTACAGCCTTGACGTCAGAGCACATGAACACTCTGTTGGGTAACATCTTGAAAATCATCTATAACAACCTTGGTATTGATGAAGGAGCCTGGATGAAGAGGTTAGCAGGTAAGATGTAAAAACCAGAAAGATAGATAAATGTGTATGTAATGGGAATATGTATCTATTTATACACTCTGAATTACTCTATTTACCTTGTTAAAGTTGATTTAGAATAACACTCATATATTTGTTTTTTAAAAAATATGAATCTTGACAAAGTAGTACACTAATTATAAGGGAAGAATAGTATAAGCAGTATGTATTAATCTCTTAATAAATAATTTAAGAAGTACATCAAACTGTATCTTTTTCTCCAGAATATACACATACCCATTTACCAGTATGTTGAATGAAAAAGTTATGGTTGTTTAGCCCATTTTCATTACATAACAGGTTACTGCTTGCAGACATTAGGAAGTTTCTTGCTCTGTCTGAAAGCTGGATCTGTAAAAAGCTGTTTTGAAATTGTGTATTCCAGCATTTCTTTCACAATAAAAGGAGGAAATGCATGTCATTTCTTAAACATGACATAACTTCATTGTGAGAACAATAAACTTTATTTTAGTTTATTTATCACTGTTGCAATCTTTAAGTAGAAGTCAGAATACTTCAGTGTTGTGATTTCAGTTTTTCAGATAGGCTTTTTTATGATTTTTCAAGACTTATTATAGTAGCTGGTAACAGTCTGGATTCATAGTCTATTGAGGTCTAGTAATATAATGAGCACTAGTGATAAGATGGAACTGCCTAAAATTCTCTGTAATCTAATGGATATGTTAAAAATGGTTTTGCACTAATGGACCCAGATGAAGAGCTAATTTGCATTGTAACTTTTGAGTAGATTTGCAAATAAAATCATGCTAACAAGTGTCAAATGATGGGCTTATGGATAGTAGAATCAGTCTCATTTCTGTCTATGCAAGCCTTCCATTGTCCTTATGTACATAAGAAATATAAGTAGGCTGTTTGAGTAGCTTTGCAAATACCTAGTGTGTGGTTTCCAACCCTACTTTAGTCAAGCTGAAAAGCAAGGCACAAAAGAGGAATCAATGTCTTGTAAAACTTGTGTGAACACTTAGTTATAGAAGTATCTACCCATACATACTATTAAACAATTTCCTCGATGTTCAGCAAAATAATGCACGTAAATACCAATATGTTGCTAAACTATCTGTAAATAGGCACCTCAATATTTATGCTCTTTCAAGGTTAGTCTGCTAAATTGTATTTTTAGCTCCCACAGTTACAAAGTAAATTAACCATGTGAAATCCTGACCACATTTAATTCTTGGCAACACTTCTGCTGATTTCAATGGGGGCAGGATTTTACTCTGTATTCTAGAAATAAGACACAAGAAGAAAGGAAAAGTAAAAGTTTTGTTCATATTTTGTGGCCAGCTGTACATTATAATATTGATTGCCTTAAATAGTGTTTTCCCAGCCCATCATAAGCAAAGCGAAGCCACAGCTCTTAAAGACACACTTCCTGCCACTGATGGATAAGCTAAAGAAAAAAGCAGCAGTGGTTGTATCGGATGAAGAGCATCTAAGAGCAGAAGGCAGAGGTGACATGTCGGAGGCTGAACTGCTCATCCTAGATGAGTTCACCACTTTGGCACGGGACCTCTATGCCTTCTACCCTTTGTTGATTAGATTTGTGGACTATAACAGGTATGTGGAGAGGAATAGGTTAATAAATTTCTTAAAATCTTGTTTAATGATACCATATCTTATTCCTTGGTGTGCCCATTATTTAATTAAAGTAGCTTTTACTCAGTCTGCAGATCTTAAATTTGATCAAGCTGATGCTTTATAGCTAAAAAGAATTTAAAAAATTAGAGCCTTTTTCAGAATAGGAAAATGATACGAGGCCCAATACGAATGTGATAAATTACAGATAGGATTAAAAAAAAATTAAGAGTTTTGAAATAGGATACCAAAAAGTTGCTGCTACTAGAAAGGAGTTGCATGCTTGGTTTTGTTGGCTTTCATCCACGAAAAATGCTGAAAACAGCAGTCAATTATAATGCCAGTAAGGATCATCAGCATTTCTGCCAAAATTTTAGGGCAAAATGGCTGAAAGAGCCCAACCCTGAAGCTGAGGAATTGTTTCGCATGGTGGCTGAAGTCTTTATTTACTGGTCAAAGTCTCATGTAAGTAATTCCTTGGTAAATTTCTTTTAAGGTAGTTTTTTTTATTAGGCAGTCAATTATGTGGTGGTTTTGTTTGAGAAAACACATTTAATGTCAGAGTTGGAACTGTAGATGGGGAGGTAGTAATCACTTTGGTTTTTTTTTGACACTTCTTAAATGTGACACTTCTTAAATGTCTGCCTATTTGGGGGAGTTGATGGGTGTTTTGTAGCGTAACAACAGTGACTGGATTTTTTTGTAAATTGTATAATTGCTATTAAGTTAATTCAAGCCTATGTCCTTACCATATTTTTAATCAGCTTCAAAACTATTTTATAACCTGAATAAGTGGGTACTATGTTAGAGATAGCTGCTTCATTAAATAAAATGACTTTTTGTTAAATTATATAGTCTACATTCTTGAGCCTCTAGATAGAATTATAATAAAAATTACTTTGAAAAGATCCTCAACAGTACTAGAAGAGAGAAGGCTTTCTGAAAGAAGTGCACAGCTATACATATAGTGACTTAATTAGCGTTGCAGCACAGATTTTTATAAATATTTAAGGTGTGTAATTCAATTATTAGGCGTAGGTCTGTAGCTGGATTGCATAAATAGAAGCTGATAAGGAAAGCTGATATTCTACATGCAAGTAGCAAATATATCTTAAAAAGGAATCTCCAAATAAAATATTTTTCCTATATGATACCATTTGATGTTTGATAAAGTTAAGTATCTCTTCTCAACTGCACTTCTCCCAAATGTGGAATCCTTGGTTCTCAAGTCTGATTTCTGTTGTGCAAGGACCAAGGAGTCTGGATTAAAATCTAATCAGGCACTATCACTAATGGTGCATAAATGAAAATAAACTATGATTCATACAGTTACTGGAGCAAAAAGAAGAAAAAAAACCATCAAAATTGAGAGAGACTAAACAGTTTCAGGTATTTGATCTCGTTATAGACTGTTGTCTATACTTGAATTTCTTTTCTGCCATAACTTCAGTTTTTTCAAGTTTTAAAAACAAGATGCCTTGTTATTTATGTAGTTGTGTCTGAAATTTGATTCTAAGATTTATTACAAATATTGCTGTACTCATTTTTTACTGTAATTAGGTACTACATCACCAAATTATTTGTGTATTTGTAAGTTCAGACTTTTATTTATACTTACTTATATATCTAAATAATATTGGATATTGTAATACTAAAAGTTGGAATTGATGATTTATTTGTAAAGGAAAACCTAAACTATTTTATAGCGAATTAGACATTTTTGTCATGTCTGTTTCATATCCAGGGAAATATTTCCATCCCTCTAGTGTAGGAAAAAAGAAAAAGAAAAAACAAGAATGACACAAAACCCTGAGCTGTGTAACAAAAATAAAACTGGAATTTGGTGCAGTTCTCAATCTTTCATTGTTTTTCTGTCCTTGTCTTATTTTTGTGAATTTAATAGATTTCCAATTCAGCTATATTTTTAATTTTATTTTGCTACTGTTCACATGTATCATCTGTGCTTTTAGCTGAGATCTTCTGTATGTTTCAGAATTTCAAAAGGGAAGAACAGAACTTTGTGGTACAAAATGAAATCAACAACATGTCTTTCCTTATCAGTGATACCAAATCTAAGATGTCAAAGGTAGTGTAAATATTTTTTTTCGTTTTGCAAAATATAAAGAAACATGGAGACTCTAGAAAAACATTATTTAATTTTATTTTTAAAAGGTATTTTTTGACCACTTATAAGAAGTTAAAACACTAGGTTAAGAAGCAATAGGTAGTCATTTAAAAAACACAGTGACCTTTCAAGGTACCAGTGCAAAATATTTACGATATTTACAATTACAATAAATACGGTATTTAGCTACAAAGAAAGCAAGGAATTTAATTTGTCAAGCTAAAAATAAGTATGAAAGTGTTTGCTCAACTATTTAATAGTAGGTTTATTTAATATTTGATATGTTATTTTGTTTTCCATCATTGCTTTATGCTGCAGGCAGCTGTTTCTGACCAGGAGAGGAAGAAGATGAAGCGGAAAGGTGACCGGTACTCCATGCAGACCTCTCTTATTGTGGCAGCACTGAAGAGGTTACTTCCTATTGGCCTAAATATTTGTGCCCCTGGAGACCAAGATCTAATTGCACTGGCCAAAAACAGGTTCAGCATGGTAAGTGCTCATGTGGCATTTCTAGAAGAAGAAATATACTTGATCATGTTTCACAATAAACAAGGCTAAATAGAAAATATTCTAGAATTTTTAAAAGTGTTGCTTGACTTTGCTCTTCTGAATTTCAGCTTCCTAGATGGAATGTCTACCCTTGCTATTTTTCAGTGTAATCAGCCTAGAAAGTGAAAAATTAAGGCTAGAACTTCAAGTGGAACATTCATATTAATTCTACTTGATGTGTAATCTTTTTCATTTTAATGTTGCTATATGTAAATATATAGGTAGAATTCTTATTCATAATCAAGTCTCCTTTTGCTGTATAAAGGCACAATTGCTGATGATAGTAGTAATCTATAACTTGTTCACCTATTGGGGCAAAAAAATGTTTGAACTTGTGCATATTTAATTTCTAAATAATCAATAAATTAGCATAGAAAATATTCTTAAGATAAAGCAGTTATTTCTTTCTCAATTTTTAATACTAAATTGTGTTTAATATATTTTGTGAAGCTTGCATTTGGAAATGCATATAAGATCTAAATGTCAGTTTTGTTTGGTCAACATTCAAAATTTATAACGTGTTTATATTTGTGTATATATAATAGTATTTTTTAATTAAAACTCATTTTCAGTGTGTTTAATTAATGTGAATAAATACGAATTATGACATCCAGAACTTGTTCCTGTGTGCATGAATATGGCTACCTCATCCATAAAGACACATTTCCTATGAAATTTTCCTTACTTTTCTTCTTTTTTTTTCTCATTGTCAATTTTATTTATCATCTGGACCAAACCCAAACTTAATGTTTATACAGCACTGATTCACATCATTTATGATTTCTTGACAGAAAGATACAGAGGATGAGGTACGAGATATCATTCGCAGTAATCTTCATCTCCAGGGCAAGGTAATTTATATGTAGTTTTTAAAGATCTAATCTTTGTACAATTGAATTAATTTATTTGTACCATATAATGTCATCCTGCCTCACTTATTTAAGATAACTTTTAACTGCTTTTTCTCTTCTATCAGGTAACTTTTTCATTTCAATAGTCAAATGTTAGTTTTTTAATGTGCTTATGTATGGTTTTTACAATAGAACCTGTGGGCTTTTGAATCCCTATGAACACAATATGAAATTGGGCACGTAAACAAAGTCTATTACAGTTTAAACTCTACCTTCTAATTATTTGAGATAAGATCAAGCATTTTTCAGATTCTACCTTATATCAGTTTGAATGAAAAGGAAAAGGAAGATACCACTTTTGCATATTCTGTGAAGTGAAAAAAATCACTGTGTTATATGTCCCTGTTTTTCAGCTCACGGTAATGAAAGTATTTTGCAAGCAGTAATAGTGTATAACTTTTTACTGAATTTCAATTGGTGCCAGATTAGTAGCTTTAGGGGTGGAGTCTGAACTAGCTCAGTATAACTGAGCTGTTTTGTTAATGCTTCAAATAGTGGTAAAGAAGCTGCCAGAATAGGAAAGTGGTATATTGAAGGAAGAGGGAAGTTGGGCTGTGGATGGTACTTTGCTAAGAATTGTCTTTTACTTCCTTCCTCACAAAAAGGTTAATTCATCTCAGGGATAAAACTGGTATTTAGTAATTAGGTAATTAAAATAAAAACAAGAATACTTAAGTGAGTTGAGTATCTCAAAGTCAGTGCATGACAATATAGATTTGCTTATTTGTTGATGGTTCTTCCAGACTAATATCTGAAGATGAATTTTCTCCAATTTTCTGTTTTCTTCATAGCTTAGGTATGGTTTCTGAGAGCTGACAAGAAGGTGCTTCATTTTGCAGAACTAACATTTTATGCTAGCTTTAATTTTATGTGAATTGCATATAGAAAACTTACCTCTTAAGTACAAAAAATTTGGTTAAATCTTAAAAAGCTTGAAATAATTATCTTTATACAGTGAATATTACTTTCAAATGAAAATCGAAAGTACACATGCAAGCAAAGTACTGTGAAGAACAGCACGTTTACTTATATATGGTGTGCTTTATAAGCAACATCAGTGTGTGTTACTAAGCAGTGAAAACACTGTGGACACACAAACCTGAAATGTGTTGTGACTTTATCAGTAAGCTTGAGTAGTTTTCTTCATTATGAAGATAACAGGTGTTCCTACTCTGATATTTTTAGTAGGTGAATACTGCCATTTTGTGACCCATCCTGTTGTAAGTTCTTCATGCCATTTCCTGCTGCTCCATAGCTCAGTCTCCAATTTAAAGTACTTCTACTTCAGCTTCTACTTTGTTTATTTAGGATTGCATTACACATAGTGCTATTAAGAAGTTTCTGTCTGTTACTTCTTTTATTGCCGTGGAGTAATGATGTTTATTACCTACCTGTGTTTTCTCTTGAGAAACATCCTTTACTTCCCTTAGAAGTTTGCTGCTGTTCAGCAGCTTTTCACATAGCCTCTCTGTTTATTCTACAGGATAATAAAAATAATTCTAAAATTCTTAAACTGGTAGAATTTCTTAGTGCCTTATATGTGGGAAATAAATAATCTAAAGTACACATTGTTTGATTTGTTTTCTTGTTGTAAATTTATCAGGATTGTCTCTGATTTTCCTCATTGTAAATGAGTAAAAAATGACAAATTCTCAAATGAAACCATAGAGTATTTAGCTAACAAAGCCAAATAGCTGTTGTATCTAGCTTTATTTTCTAACTTCACTTCATTTGATATCATATTTCTTTACTAACTCTAAAAAACCTTGGGTTTTGACCTGTATGGGAAAAGTATCTAAGTATTTAACTGTGGGCAGAACAGAACATTCATAGGGCTTCAAAACTTCTATTTATTATTACATTTATTATCTTTATGTGATTTATTATCCATTTCTCAATCGCTTTTCGTCAGTGGCTTGAAATATATATTGTCTTGAATCATTTAGTGCTAATGTGTTCTAGAGTTCAAGTTAAAGATGTATACAATTTAATTATTTAAAGATATAATGCCTAACGTTAATTTCAGTACTTACAGTCAGTTACTGTGCAATTCTCTGATGCCATAAGTGTTTGCTTACTATGTATCCTGTGACAAATTTGAGAACACATCAGATACAGCCAGACATCATGATTCCCGTTGAGAAAAATGGTGCTAATGTGCTTTATGCATACACTACCCTTTTATACCTGATGCAGTTAGATATAAAAGAAATATTAGCTGGATGATCTTCGACAATTTCAATTATAATATAATGTTACTAGTTAATATGGGACTTATTTGTAATGATCTTAGTGTAAGTGGCTGTCAGAACAGAGAAACCTATCACTTAATGGAGAGTCTAATTTTCTTTCAAGGGTATTTATTAGCTTAGCAGTAGTTTCTCTTCAAATTATGCTTTTTGTTGACCACTTTTGTTTCTCAAAGACACCATACTTGGTCATTTTTAATATATGTGATTTATCTTGTCTTCCTTTAGAAAGCAGCTTTTTTTTGTTTTGGTTTTTTTTTTTTTTTTTACGAGTCATCCTCCTAAATCTTTAGCTACAAATATTGCATGTATTTGTCTACCTTTGTCTACATTTGTCTTCATGCTGTTTCTGTTTCCCTTTCCTTGCGTGCCTGCATGTTCTTACTTAGTATTGAGCCTTCTGCTTCAAGAAACTGATGATGAAACTTGCATACATTTTGACATTGATGAAGCTAAGTCACCAAAATCTTTTTCCCGCCATTCTAATTAATACCTTGAAATGTCAGCTACTCATAACCTTAGAAATCTACCTATACAAAAAATCTGTACCTTGATAGAATGTGAGGAAAGCCTGCCAATTGTAGCTTTCTAGGTTGTAATAAGCTATTACTGAGTGACTGTAAGTTTATATTAATTTCTGGAACTTCTGAAAATTTTGTATTAGAAGATATTTTGTGGAGGTGAATCAGCATTATCGTCTTTTTTTAGACAAAAATTCATATCAAGATCCACAAAAATGTTTTAGAAAAGTAAGTGCTGACTTTAAGCCCTATTCGGAACCATGGAGCTTAGTCTCCCAAATGCTCTTGTAATCCATTATTGCTTACACCTAAATTACACAGTCAGGAATTCAATCACTGGTCACGGTTCTTAGTAAAATGGTCAATACAATCCTTTTGTCTTCAGTGCCATTGGCAAAAAAAAGTTTTTTTGTTGTTTCATCAATGTTGTATAGCAGGAGCTCTGAGAAGACAAAATAACTAAGAAGAGGATGGATGATGATAAAATTAAGAATCGGAGATCACTAAAATGGAGAAAATTAAATATAAAGAGGGAAATTAAAAAAAATGTTTTACTTCATTCAACTCTTTATAATTTGTAGGCCAATCAGCAAATGTGTCTTGTATTCTTTTTTCGTAATTTAACATTAAATGTTTTAGTAACTGGTAAAATTAGGATTTTCTAATAATTGAATATAGTTTAAATGCAAAAAGTCAGAAATCTTTATTTCCATGACTAATACTCATAGCTGAAAACTAAGTAGTTACAAATAACAAAGCAACAATTTAATTTTTATTTGGTTTAATAACTGGAAAGTCAGTATATAAAGTTCTGTCTATCTACCTCATATTCATTACTTTTTCCTTAGTATATTCATCACTGATAATAGTTGGCCCATGATCATTTGCTCTTTGTATGATTATAATACTTTCATTCTTGTGGAAGCTGTTACCAAATATTGCATAAATGAGTCTTTAGTTTTGTTTCCTGTTTTCTCCCTGTGAACGTAGTAGGCACTGTATGGATTAGCCATTTAAGAGTATGGGTGTAGGAAAATAGGACAATAGGGCCTTATGCCGAAGTTGTTGGTCACGTACAAGATGATTTAGTAGCCAGACACTGCTTTAGTTTCACGGGAGGATGACCAAATTAATAATCACTGTTGTGTATAACTAAGATGAGCTAAGCATATCCCTTGATCTGTGTTCCTTAGCACATGTATAGGGAGGACATGGTGATATGTACGAGCATAGCCAAAGTGGCAGCACAGACTGCATAGTTATGGAAACAGTGCTAGATACTGGGAGAAGGTCACAGTATCCTTGGGCTAAGTAGTAAATAACTTAAGGCAAAATCTTGCCCAGGGCGAAACTTACATGAACAATCGATATGGCCGGATGGCTGCTCAAGAGTAACGTGGTTGTCTTGTTACCTGCTATACCTAGAAACTACTTAGTGTTTGTTGTATGCATCACCTAGCATTTGCCTAGCAATCACCTATGTTGCCGATACCTTGCTTAGCAATCACCTATGTTGTATGTATACTATGCCTAGCAATTCTCAATGTTGTAGCAATATGCTCAGCAACTGTCACTAGCAACTTACTAGCAACCAATGATAAGCCAGCATGCGCACTAGAGAGAAACTATAGAGAAACGATATAAACCGTGTGTTACCAACAATAAAGTCGAAGCTTCGCTCACAGTGAGTGGTTGTGCTTCCCTACACTTATTAGCAGGTACTCTGGCCAAGTGTGTCGCAACATATGGGTCAGCAATATAAACTGTTTCTTTTGTCCTTTGAAGGAGTTTCTGTATTAATTAAACTGTTTATCCCTGTATTTTGATCATTTTGCCTTGGTTTCACGTGAAATCTTTTTCCTGCAGCTTGAGGATCCTGCCATTAGATGGCAGATGGCGCTTTACAAAGATTTGCCAAATAGGACTGAGGATTCATCAGATCCAGAGAAGACTGTGGAAAGAGTTCTTGACATAGCTAACGTACTGTTTCATCTGGAACAGGTTAGAGATATTTACCTAATTCCACTGCTTCTTATTCTTAACAAAAGTGTTGTACTTTCACCTAATGTATTTAATTTTCTTTCAGTTTGGTTGCTAATGTTAAAATACTTTCCTTTTGGTGATTAATGCAATATCTTGTGATCAAATTAATCTTGTAATGGTTTATCAGCAGCTCCAACAATCATTTATTTGGAAAAAGTCTAGTAACACCTGTTTCAGTTTCTTACTGGTGTGTTGCAGTTAACCAGAAGTCATCACTAACTTGTCCCTGCCCCAAGAAATGCAACTAAAAACAACTGAATTACTGAAAAAATGCCTTTTTTTCCAAGATTTTTTCTCTTCCTTTGAGATCTTCAATTGTGGAAGTAACTAGAACCTTCAACTGTCTACATAGCTTGTAGTTGCATATTTTAGCTATATGAAGATGTACAGCCGTATGGTTTGATAGACAGCTTCTCTATTGATAACTTCAGAGAGCTATTTACTATACTCCTATCAGAAAAAAAAAAATCTAAGTACATAATGCAAACCAAAGACTACTTAAAAAGTTTAGTTTTCACAATTTGCTTACTGAGCTGCTATGTATTTTTCACTTTTCAGTGGCTTCAATACTTTGTTGGTTTTTTATTTCTTTTTTAGTACTTTGTTTATTGATTTGTTTTTGCGTGTGTTTTTTTTTTCTTCAACTATTAGTTTAGAGACTCAGTCCCATAGCTTTATATCTCTTCTGTAGACAAGTGCCCAGGTGTAGTTGTGCTTTCTTTTCTTTTTGTTATATTTTCTTTAATTTCTTACTGAAATTGATAATCCCATGTCTTTAGAATTTTATTATTATAGTGAACACTGGAAGTGTTTTTATGATGATCTGAGGACTTTGTTCTTCATATACAGTCAGTTTGACCTTATGTTACTTGCAAAGATGAGTTCTTTAGCTATTTCTTTGTATTTTCTTTCCATGAACTATTAATTTATTTGTTTTTATTGTTTTCAGAGATCTGCTTGTGTAGGCCGAGGCTATTTCTTCTGGGAAAGTATAGAGAATTTTATAGTTGTTTGTGAAGACATTACTAATTATCTAACTTACACATTTGGATTTGTCTGACTTCTGAATTGCTAATACTGACTTTGTTGTGTGTTTGCAGTAAATACTTTTCTATGTTTTCTCATAACAAACTCATGACTTGCTTTCTATCTTTTGAAAGGAAAATATTTTAGAATGTAGCCACTTAATCCTAAAAGTGCAATTCTCCAATTTTAGTGAATGCCTTGGGGCATTTTTAGTCTGATTAATTGAATGTTTATTGTTTAACTGAATTATTTTTTGTATTTCACTGAACTAGTGAAGTTATCTTTGATAACTATGTTTTGCTTAGACCAAAGCTACATTACACCCTTGCTACATATTATAAGACAAAATATTTCATTTTATTACAAGTGAGAATCACGAAGTCTTTCAGCCAGTGCTAATTTCCATTGACTGTTCTGATGATGTCTGGGAGTCAGAAAAGCTAATATTCCACTAGCACAACTGTCTGAAAAAATAAAGTAAAAACCCCCCCAAAACAATCCTCTAACATTTCCTCATCATCAACTTTATTGGATTTGAAAAGGTTAAATCTAACCAATCTTTATTAAGCAGATGTGAAGTAAATCACAAAAACTATGAGTAAACCACACATCAGTCATTTTTCCCTGTTATCCAATCAAGCTTTAGCATGCTGTTGGACTTCTGGACCAGAGTAGTCACTTTCTTCAGGGAAGAAGAGGGTGGGAAACAGGTCTGTCATTGCATCTCCCTTATTGAGGCTGTCACTTCCTGACCCAGGCACATTCCAGGGGCCTGGTGGATTTCCTACAGATCACCATGCTAATTTTCCAGCAGATGTCTGAGTGGCTCAAGTTCTCAAGCAGAATGAGAGCCTGTGATTGCAGAGCCTCCTGTAGCTGGAAGAAGGCAGCTTCCTCAACAGCCTTTGCTTGATCAAGAAGCCTGTAGCAGACACCAACCTATAGGCTCCCTTTGTTGTCCCAGTCTCTAACTCTCACCTAGTGGCGTTTGACTGTCTTAGGACCATTCTTCAGGGGCAGCTCTTCACTCTCTATTCTTTTCTCTCTCTTCCTCCCCTCCTTTCTCATCTGTCCCTTCCAAACAACTTGTAGCTATCGATAGTCACATTGCACTCATGGGAATCATCCCACCAGGTTACAGTGGTGGCAGCTGCAATGTGTGATTTTTGATTATATTTATATTCATGAAAGCGATACTGGTCTAGAATAAGTTGCTTACCTATGTCTAATTTTAAAAGATAATTCCTTTCCATTGTAGCTAATTTTGATAAACATTACAAATAAAAGCTTGATAGTGTTTAGAAAAATTCCCTCTGGGCCAATGTGTCCCAGAGGTGTATGCATACTCTTAAGTACATAAGGAGTTCTGTACAAAAATAAGTGAAGTTTCTTTGTACTAAAATGTAAGATTTCCTAACAGGTGGGCTTGTTGAGAATACTGTATCTGAAAGATCTAAAAATTAAGGTTAAGTAAAAAAGGGGACTATCCCATAAAAGGGAAGGGAAACGTTGATTTTATATTGTTTGTTTGTTTCTTTGTTTCTTTTTCTCTCATCACTTGAACTCTGTCTAGAACACATTTTCCCATCCGTAATTCTCCTGTTATCTTTCCAGTTGATTTATATAACATTTTTGTTGTTATTACTAAGCTCAGGGCGTAGAGATATTGTGACATTGTTTATTTTTCCATATATATGTAACAGGTTGAACATCCTCAGCGGTCCAAAAAAGCAGTCTGGCATAAGCTGCTATCTAAACAGAGGAAAAGAGCAGTAGTTGCTTGCTTTAGAATGGCACCATTGTACAACCTGCCAAGGTAAGAGCTATATCTATTCTATCATTGCCAAATATGTTTATGTACATACAGTGCTATTTGGTGAGATCTAAATGAAGAAAAATATTCAAACCAATGCCTGAGAAACTACATTTATGCGTTTTGTTGCTTTCTTTTAGTAGATCTCATTACTTTNAAAAAAAAGAAAAAAAAGAACCAAAGAATATAATTTTCAATTTGTGGTTCTCTCATTATGAACTTATTCCACCTCTTTGTCCAGTTCTGCTCTTTTTTTTGGAAAGTAAATGCCTTTCACAGGAGATAAATACAAAAATGGTCATGTTGGGGTCACTGTGTTAGGGATGAATTTCCTCCTAAACTTTATTATAACTCTGGCAATGTACTTTTTAGGAAAGAGGCTCTTGAAAGGCAAGATGGTAGAGGTGCTTTTTGTTGGAGAGAGCAACTGGAATGAACCAAGTTCTGCCTAGGGATAAATGATGAATAAATTGAGAGCTTATGGGTGAGAATAAAGGGGAAAGTTAATATGGGTGACACCGTTGTGGGTGTTTACTACAGGCTGCCTGATCAAGAGGAGGAAGTTGATGAGCCCTTCTACAAACAGCTGAAAGCATCCTCATGATCCTGGGCACTGGTTCTTATGGGGGACTTCAATCATTCTGATATTTGTTGGATAAGCAACACTGCCAAGTACACACAGTCTGGAAGATCCTGCAGTGCGCTGAAAATAACTTTGACTCAGGTGGTAGAGAAGCCAACAAGGAGAGGTGTGCTGCTGAACATGTTATAAATATCTTGTCATGGTTTATATATCTAAATATCTAAAGTAAGGGAGACAAATGGCTGGGGCCAGTCTCTTTTCATTGGTGTGCAACTACAGGACAGGGGACAATGGGCACAAGCTGGAATGCTGGAAGTTCCATAGAGATACAAGAAAGGGTGATGGAGCACTGGAGCTCACTGCCTGGGGAGACTGTGGAGCCTCCTTCTTTGGAGATATCCAAATCTTGCCTGAACTCTTTCCTTCTCAATCTACTGTAGGGAACCTGCTTTTGTCAGAGGGTTTGGACTCGATGATCTTCAGAGGTCCTGTCAAACCCTTTTGTTTCCATGATTCTACAGTGTCTTTCACGAGGATCTGTTCCAGGCACAGAAAAGAGGCTCACTAGTCTGTAGTTCCCTGGGTCTTCCTTTCTCCCTTTCTTAAAAATGGGCTATCTTTCCAGTCACCAGGGACTTTGTCTGGCAACCACAACTTTTCAAATATGATGAGAATGTCTTGGCAACCGCATCTGCCAGTTCCTTCAGGACTCCAGGATGCATGTCATTGGACCTCATAGACTTGTAAGCATTCAGTTTTGTGAGGTGGTACTGGACTTGCTCTTCTTTTACAGTAGGAGAGATTTTACTCCCCCAGTCCCACCTAGGGGTTCATAGGTATGAGGTTCAGGGAATGTAGAGACACAAGATTCCTGACTGCGAGTGAAGACTGAGGCAAAGAATTTGAGTACCTGTCATCTCCATGTCTGTTATAGTCAGTTTTCCCTTCTCATTTGTAAGAGGGGTTACATTCTCTTTGGCCAGTCTCTACTGATAAATGTACCTGTAGAATCTTTTTCCGATATTTTTCACATCCCTCGCAAAATCCAGCTCCATCTTTGTCTTGGCTTTCCCAGTCTTAGCTCTGAATGTCTGGACAGCAATACCCAGATACCTATCCCTAC
>VXAB01004254.1:45160-59181 GCA_013399175.1 Odontophorus gujanensis | reverse complement strand
ATCCACCGCCAGCATGTTCCTTCAGTCTCTCCTCACTGGCAGTTTGCCATTTCTCCAGGGTCAATAGCTAATAATGCACTTGTTTAGGGAGTTTCTGCTTTGTGCTTACACTTATCTAAAATGGATGCCGGTGTGTGTGTGAGTGTATGTTGACTAAAACTCTAACCCTCTGTGTTGCTCTGAATGCAAAGTTTGCTTGCCTATGCACCTGAGACATCCTGTCTCTCAGATCCAAACATACCCTGAAAGAGCACCGCTCAAGCTTTAGCCACAATCACCAAGTTAGGATGTTAGCTGGCAAAGGAAAGCAGTACCACTAGTGATGCTTCAGGAGGCTTGCCCACTGATGCTGATTCTGTCTGAAAGGCAAACTTTACAAAGTTGTGCCACTACTGATCTTCCATTATTAATTAATGGTAGGATTGTGAGGATTTTAAGGGCATGTGTTATGTGAATCTTAGGGAACATTAAAAAATCACTACATTAAAGTATATAAAAATTGAAGATTCTTAAGCTGTAGGTGAAACGTATGTTTGTTCTTTTGTTATTAAGTTTAATAGTATTTCTTGTCATTATGATATGATTGCCTTGTATCTTTTCTTACATTCAGCGTGTTAACTATTGAAGCCTTGACTAAGTTGTGATAACCTAAATGAACCTTTCAGTGCTGTTACAAAGTGTTACACAAAATGAAGAAAGATGTAAATCAGGTGGTCAGGATGCTGTGTACAAGGCATGATTATGTTATTAATGCAATTTGTGTTATGATTTTGTAGTAAATTAATACTTGGCATTGTATAGGGCAATAGCCCAGACAGTGGTTAAGACATGGTTCAAACATATTATCCCCAGATATGAGAACATTATAGAAGTTATAGATTTGGATAGAGGCCCTCATTTCATATCAAAGGCAGTGAAAGAAGCTTTAGCTCCTATGGGGACCAAATGGGAATATCACACCCCATGGCACCCACAGAGTTCTGGAAAAACAGAAAGGATGAATGGGCTTGAAAAAAGGAAACGGGAAAGGGAGACCCAGCAAAATAACAGTACGAATCATGGTATGAACAATTGGAAGGAAATGATGATCATGTTTTAGCCCAAGAAGCGGTGACTCGGTTTGATGAACAAAAAGAGAAAAAGGGGGATAGTGGTAAAAGTTAATTTTTTACTTGTTAATCAAACCAACTCCAAATAGATAAGTCAGTGTTTTTCTGGGAACTATGCAGTTTGTACAAGTCTTGAAATAGATATATCGATGTTTTGTATGGAAACTATGTAGTTTGTGCAAATTGGAGCCACAGCACTTAGTTCTCACATCCTGTACAATGGACAACAGATAACAATGACCTTCTGAGAAACTGTGAGAAATATGTGAAAATCTCCTCTTAAGTGCGCATGATCAGAGCTGAGGAAGACTACGGCCTTCATCACCTCGACCACCACGAGGCAGAGAGTGACCCCCCAGTAACAGCCGACGCAGCCGCAGAAAGAAAAGAAGATATGCTGTGAATGCAGAAGGAAGAGACAACTAAAAGAAGGGACGGGAGGCCCCACGGTGCGCGCCTCTGGTGGAGCGGAGACCCCCGGCCGCCCAGCGCTGTTTCGCTCCTTTATTGCTTACTCGATAAATTCCGAACTAAATTGGTATCGATTGGTGTGTGTCTTTCTCTTAGCACCTATAACACATATAGGTGTGAATACAAGAGTGGTGATCTTGGTAGCTGGATCAAGTTACTTCAGCAGTCGCTTCAGACGATTACTGCCCCTGCAATCCTCCCCTCCCATCCTCCGGTTCGGAGGGGCCACCCCCGTGAGGCGCGCGGAGCGGAGCACGCTTCCCGCCGCGGGCAGCAGAGTGCGCCCATGCCTCACAGGAGCCGCCCCCGCCGGCCCGGCTCCCGCCTCACCACTCAGCACTGTCCTGGGCCTCACATGCTGTCTGCCACGCTCCCCTCAGCACAAGTACGAGTCCTTGCCCTCCTCCAGCTTATCAGGCAGTACCAAAGGGGTGTCAGCCAGCCCTGACAGCTGCTGAGCCATGGCCTCAGTTACTACTGGTTTTTAGGGTCTTTTCCCTCTCACTTGTGAACACAATTCATGGTCCAAGCAACTGCCAATTATTTCCTTCTTCCGCCCAGTCCTTCTGCAGGCATATCTTACCTGTGGGATAAGCAGGATCAGTACTCTACACAGATATTCACTAGCAGATCCCACAGCCCTCCTCTAGTGTGCAGGGCAGTGCTTGCAAGCAGCATAGCCCAGAGTTCTGCTCTCTTCCCTCATAGCAAAAGCCACACCCCATGTGCACTGGTTTCCCAGCACAGCCAACAGCTGCCAGTGCACAGCAGTTCTCTAATTTCACAATGACCAAAGAACTGCACTCACACACATGCACTCTCACCTCCACATGTCTACATAATGATTGCAACTGGGGATGTCTGAAAGAGCTTTGCTTTTACTTCACCACAGGACCTGTTTCTCCCCCAGGGTATTGGAGTCCTGCTCTGACTTGGTCACTCAGCAGCCTTATGCACAGCTTCCAGACTGGCCAAGTCAGCATTACTAGCTGCCCGCTTCTGACCAATGGCCTCCCCTTCACCCTGAACATATATGTTAATGCCTATTACCCCTGGCAGTGGTGTCCCCAAGTCCCTCCTTTCTCTGACTTTGCATACCACCTGTACTTAATCCCTGACCACCTTGACACACCTCCTTGTATTCTCAGGACTGGGATCGTGGCTCCCTCCAGAGCCTTGGAGTCTCTCCTGTCTTGGAGACATCAGCACCAAGAGTTGCACAGACACCATCCCTGGCAGAGCAGTCTTATCTCAGAAATAAGAAACTCACTTATCGCCAATTATACAAACTTCTAATTTCTGATTCAGGAGAGTGGGGAAAAAGAAACAAACAAAACTACCAAAAGAGGAACATGAACACTCAGTACATACTCTTCCTTCCCTTTCCCCATCCTCTTATCCAAACACCCTCTCCTGCCCTAACTCTCTGCTTCCCCAGTGTACAATACAAGCTAAATCAGCCCCCTGGGTCCCTCTCATTAGGTAAGGACAACTCAAGGGCCAGAGGATGGCTGCCCAAGGCCTCCAATCCATCACCCATCGTTCATCCTGGCACCCCTGATCCAGCACGAACAGGCTGTTGTCCCCTCAGCACTAAGCCCCTCCAGTGCAGGGAAACATCCCCACCAAAGCATAACATGGCAGGTGACACCAGCCCACCTTGCTGGCCAGAGCTCCTCCACCCCATAGGTTTTAGAGCTGGGCTGTACTGACTCTGACCAGCCCAGGGCAGCTCACAGTCTCATCCCACCCTGTGCCCACAGCATTTCCTCAGTGTTTGACTGGTCACCCGCAACTATTTCAACCACATGCAGCACCTGAGGTTAACAGACAGAAGACAAAAAGCCTCATTAACTCTGAGGAAACAGGAAAGCAACTGCAACATGCTCCTGGCTTAGAGTTAACTCAGTGCAAGAAGAGGCCAAGGCCTTGTACAGTCCCTTTTGCTGTGACTCCAGCCTGCAGCCCACATGCTGTCACCTCAGAGCACTAGCTTCAGCTGTGTTTGTATCACCAGCACCCGCAGCTAAAGACCCTTACTAGCAAAACAGACTGAGAAACTCGTGATGCTGCATATCCCGTTTCAGTGAGAAACCTCAATGCACAGAGCAGAAGAAAATAAAAATCTTTCCTCCTACACACAGGGCAGCATCTGGAGTGCTCACTGTGCAGAAACAACTGGGCACATCACCAAGGACATCCTGCAAGATTTGCCCATGACACAGCACTGCACTTCTTCTTCCCCAAGGCCTGACTGCCATGTGACAGCCTTGGGGAGAAGATGGAGGCAGAGCAAGAAGCTCTCTTCAGCGTCTCCCGAGAGCAAAGCAAAAAGCAGAACCTCTGTGTGAAGTTTTGTGAGAGATAACATCCCGCCTTCCAGAAACCACCGGGGAAAAACAAGGTGAACGATAAGCACACAGTTATATAAGCACTCTGCGATCTAGGGGGGGAAAACACATCACATCCCGCCGGACACAGCTGACAGCGCTGACACAAACCAGGAGGTACATTAAAGAGAAAAACCAATTGCCTCAGCTCACCCTTAGTTAAATGGAGTGAAAAAGAAAAAATGCAGAGCTGAGGGAGAGGCACCCGAAGCCTTGCTCCTCGTTGAGAGAGCAGCGCGGCCCCACGCACGGGGCTGGTTTTTTTCCACTGCACTGCAGCCTTCCCCAGGGCTGACCACGCGTGGCCTGCCTCGTTTCATCATTCAGCAGATCGCTACAATGACGTCCTTTATCCCGAGGCGCCTCCAGCAACCTCCCCTGAAGACGCTGAGGCCACATGGTCATTANCCCCAAATAAATAAATTAATTAATTAATAAGTAAAACCCTGCCCACATCCAGAACGAAATTGTCGTTGCCACCCCTACATCGGGGCGGGACCAGGCCGTTCTTATAGAGGCTGAGTGGGCGGCTCCTTCATAGCGGTGTGCGAAGCCATGGCGACTTATGTGCAGCTGAACACCGGAGCTAAGATGCCCATCCTAGGGCTGGGCACCTGGAAGGTAACGAGTCGGGGCTGAGGCCGGCTCTTGGAGCGGGGCTGTGCCTCCCTTGGTGGGCTGTAGGGGTCCCCGGCGCCCCGCTCCGGCCCTGTGCTGGGGGTGCTGAGTACGAGCGTGGCTGGGCGGGTGAGGCTGGCGTCGGAGCCCGGAGTTGGGGCCCTTCTGGACGGCAGCTGCTGGGGCTTCTTTTAGCAACAGTAGGGGGAAGGGATGAGGCCTCAGCCCGGCTGTGCGGGGCCCTGCGCGGGAGCGGGGAGACGCTGAACAGCTGGAGGCCGGCTCCGAGCATGGGAGCCTCTGCTGGAGACGTGTACGGAGTGAAGAATGCTGCAGGGAGAACTGCTTTGTTTGCTTACTTCTCGTTTTGCTTATTTTTGTTGAGGGTTGTTTTTGGTGGGGTGGACTTCTTGGGTTTTTGGGAAAAGATCTTCAGGATGTTTTGATGAGCATTCTTTAGACGTTTCTTTTTTTGCTTTTTTTTTTTTTTCCCCAGTCCCCACCAGGGCAAGTAACAGCTGCGGTGATGTCTGCAATTGATGCTGGCTACCGTCACTTTGACTGTGCTTACGTGTACCAGAATGAGAATGAAGTTGGGGAAGGGATCCAGAAAAAAATCAAAGAGGGTGTTGTGAAACGAGAGGACCTCTTTGTAGTCAGTAAGGTGAGGATCTGGTACTGCGCAGTCCATGGGGAGGCCTGCTTTTTACAGTAAACCCTTAGTTCTGACCTTCTTCTTTTATGTTATTCTGCAGGGAGAGTTAGGCAGAACTTTTGCTTGTGGAATGGGTGATGTTGTGAACTTTTCTGGGACTGTATTATGCCCAGTCTTATACAGAATCTGACCTTGTAGTAGTTTTTAAATGTCTTAATTCATGTCTCCTGCGTGTTGTCTGACATAAACCCATCCAGTCCTGTATGCTGCCACATCAACTCTTGCCCTCAGTATCATGGGCTACTCCTGTTCTCAGAGCAAGCCCCATGTGAAAAGTGATAACATGACCTAATTCCACATCAGTTTCCAAAGGAGGCCTCTCTCCTGAACAGGACAGAATTGCTCCAAGAGCTTTAACCCAGGAGGTCATGGTGTGGCTTGACTTTTTGTCTCCAGCTGTGGTGTACATTTCATGAAAAATCTTTGGTGAAAGGAGCCTGCCAGAAGACGCTTACCAGCCTGAAACTGGATTATCTGGATCTCTACCTCATCCACTGGCCTGTTGGATTTAAGGTACCGTGAGAACAGTGCCGTTGGTGTTGTTGCACTTGGCAGTTTTGAAGAGCTATACAGTTTTACAACTCAATAACTGCTCAGTAATGGTGTACCTGTTGTGTATTGGCACTGTTCTGGTGTTTGCCTGTATTACAGGGGAGCCAGGATGGTGATTTGTACTGAGAATCTTGCTTGCACAGCATCCTCTGCTGTTTTGATTGTACAACAGGTAAACTTAGACCTAGAAGCAGTCTTTCTTATTGCAGTCATAGGTAACAGTCAAAAGGAAGGCAGTATAACTTGGGCATTGTCTTCTGCAAATCAGAAGTATGTTCAACGGCTGAAGATTTCGTTCCCCCTATGTGGGTAAGAGGGCTGTAATTTGCTGTCTGACAGGAATTCTTTCCTCTGCATGTTACAGACTTGCAGAGCAAGAGGAAATGCTGCTTTTTTTCTCTTTCATCAGTGAGCCTTTAATACAGTAGAGGTGGACCTGGATTTTGCTGTAGGACCCTTAGTGTTCGACAGAGCTTGTTTTTTAAAAAGTGAAGCTTTTTAATTCTTAACTTTTACTGACTATGTAGAAAGGAATCAATGTCTCAGTCTGAAAATTAAGCTTTATCTGTTACAGCATAATAAAAATCTGTCTTAACTGCTGCTTCTGAGATGCGTGCTTCAAAAAGCTGTTTATACCTTTGAAAGTGCTTTTATATGAACACTAGTACTGAATTAAAATAAAAATGTGTTGTGGTATTCAGCAGAAAACACCTGGTTCTGAACCAAACTCATACATACTTAGCCTCTTGTCCAAACTGGTGCACAGGAGGTTTCAACATTCTGTTTGCCTGCAACTTAATTAGCAAGCTTCCTCATGAAAGACCTGTCAGCAGATTGGGTCTTTATGGAAGGACTGTGTTCCCAGGTCCTAGATAGATCCTTATTAAATAGTTTAATAAAACAGTCCATTATGCTCACATAAGAACATTTTTGTAATGCAAGAAGTAAATTTGTAAATTCACTGTAATTCTACAAGTGAAGCATTGTTTTTATTCCTATTTTGGTGAGCCACAGGACATTGCTATGTTGTAGTGGACTAGTCTTTATTTGGATGTTTGCTGGCAAAAATACTGCAAGCTCATTTGAAAACAAAATAAGGCCGAAGAATGTAAATTAATGTGCTTATTATCTACATGCTTATTGATAATTAGTATTTTCTGTAGAACTGTTTGTGATATGGTCTGCAGCTGCTTTTAATATTCCTAGCAGAGAATGTTTCCATTGTCTTCTGACAGGCAGGAGAGGACCTGTTTCCCTCAGATGACAAAGGTATGTCAATACCTGGCAACACAGATCTTCTGCAAACATGGGAGGTAAGTTCAGCTGCAGTGACAGTTATGCCTTCTATCCTCAGCAGTCTCCTCTGAGTTGTCATGAACCTCACTGCTCTAAGCTGTTTCATGATTGCAGAACTACTTGGAAGGGCTCACTGGTACTATAGTGCATTAAGTGCTACTTTAAGGCTCTGTGCAGTCTTAAAGAACGTATCCTTGGGTTTCGGTGAGATTGGAGGTATAGTACAAATATACCAGTGCTTTGTTTCTCCCTCAGACATAACTGCAAATCTAAACACTTTGTGCTTCTCTTGAAGGAGAAATAAGCTGTGTAAGGAAGAATGTCTTCCTCAGGCCCTGTCATGCATACTGGGTGTTAATTTTTGCCCTTCTTGCCATTAGGCCATGGAAGAGCTCGTGGATGCTGGTCTGGCAAAAGCTGTTGGAATTTCCAACTTCAACCACGAGCAGATAGAAAGAATCTTGAACAAGCCAGGGCTGAAATACAAGCCTGCAAACAACCAGGTAAGCTGATAAGTGACCCCCAGGGGAATGTGCTAGGTTTTATTGGTTTTGTTGGGGTTTTTTTCACCCTCAATGGTTGCTAAGATTGTCTTACGGGATAAGGCTGGGGTTTTTTGCGCTACTAATTGAAAATCTGGCAGCTCCAGTATATCTTTGTTTTGGAGCAGAGAGAAGAGTCAGATGAGCCTCAAAACTGCCCTTCAGTGGAACAAAACTCTGTAGGTGTTCAAGAACTTGGTAGAGATGTAGATAGTTGTTGTTTTTTTGTGATATATATTTTTTTTCTTCCAACTCCTCTATAGAGGCATCAGTTTCTATAATTGATGACTTAAAACTGGAGGAACTGCACAGAAATATGCTCTGTGGACTGTTCACAAATAGTCTCTGTGCAATGTGTTGTGCTGCTTGATTGCCCTCTATAGCATGGGCAGTATCTAGTACCGGTGTGCCTTGTTTGAGCCTATGCTTGTTGTCTCATCTCCCAGCATGCACTACTTAAGAGCTTGGCTTTACTTTTGATGACCTTCTTTATTGGAAAGCTATTACTAGGAGCCCAGTGGCCTTCCCTTCCTCAGCCTGCCCTAGTACCAGTACATGCTTCAGTCCCCCTCTGCTGAGATGTCAGTCTGTCAATCTTTCCTCTATTTAAAGAAATGGGAAAGGGGAAGTTTGGATGCTGTATTTTAAAGGTAGCCTTATTTTTATTTTTTTTTTCCCCCCTTCCACTTGAGTAGTGGAGGATGATCACTTCCTGCAACTTGCTGGCTGTGTTCATGCTGACAGATATCTACTGGCTAACGTTCAGTTCAGCCTGCCATGGCTCCCAGCTGCTTTCTAGCAGAGCTGCTTGCCATGCTCCAGCCTATGTCACTGCTTGGGGTTCTTCCTTCTGGGGTGGAGAACTTTGCAAGCAGTTCTCTTGAATTTCATAAGGTTTGTTAACTTTTTTCACGTTATATGAGTAGGTCTTTCTAAAATGACAGGCAAGCCTTGAGTATTTTCTCTGGTTCTTTATTTCCCCGAGTTTGAATCACCTCAGAATTGTCAGGATCTCTGCCTTTCACAAGTTGTTGAATAGAGCAGGTTCCAGATCCCTGTGGAATCTATCTAGACCTGTTAGAAATTGCTGTGGTACTTGAAGGACTGCAATCTGTTCTTGGAACTGGATTACAAGGACTTGTTAATTTACTGTGATAGCTTAAGCATATGTACTTAAAAAGGACTTTTGGAAAGCTAGCAGTATTCTCTGGAATTCTGTTCAATATCACACCTTCTAACAAGTGTGGAATCCATAATTCTGCACAGAGTATGTTCATAATCTATCCCTTTCAATTTTTAGGGTACTTAGAACTTACGATAGCTTTCAACACCTACCACCTCTCACTGCCAAGAAAGCTTTCACTGTAGTTAATGATTGCCTCTCTATTTCTATAGAGGATGCTGACCTTATGTCACACTACAAGTTTACTTAAGCTCTCTGATTACCAAAATCAAATTAAACTCAGAGCAATAGGTCTTAGTCTCTGTCCTTCAAAACTTACCACTTCTTCATGAGTGTTTGCAAGCTTAGGAGCTTTTGTGTTATTAACTCTCACCAGTTGGCTTAGTGTAAGATCATAGTGCTTCTTGGAGGCATTTCTCTTATGTCAACATTCCATGTGCAACCCAGTAATCCTGTGTATTGATATTCCTGTTCTTAATTAATTAATGCAGTTAGTATGTATATTGGTTTCATTCATGGTGAGATACTACTTTGGCAAGGTAGTATTCCACTGTCATAATACTAGTAATTACTTCCCAAAGGAAAACTGACTCTTAAGTATTTCATCATTGTCACAGTGTGGGGTGTAGTATCTTAAATATTTTAAGTAGATGTTTATTGGGGGCTTTTCACCATGGTCTAGATGTAACCTGTAATACAGCTCAGGAGTCCTGCAGCTGGAATTCTAGTGGACATGTGGGGATGACTTTGCCTCATTCATGTGCTCTGAATTCTCTGTTAAATAGTGGGGAACATCCACAGTTTGACTAAATGCTGTTAACCTGAGAAGCTGCTGAAGCAAAAATAATATGCATAATCTACCCCGAAATCTGTGTTACTAAACACAGCAGGATGTTATTCCAAAATGCTTCAGAAGAGAAGCAGCCATGCAGGCTTCTGGTATCAGCAAGCAGCCAGAACCATAAATAAAGCTCTCCAGGCTGTAATCTGATCCCATGATTTATGCTGTTGCTCTGCCTGCCAGTAGCACAAGTTTCCAGTGACTTCCTTCTGAAACTAAGCAGCAGCTACCTTGAAGGCTAGGATGACAGTGTAATCAAAAGGTTCTCTTTATGCTGAAAGATTAGTGCTGTCTGGTATGTGACTGTCCCACATATCTACCTATGAAAAGTGTCAAGTTTCATGTTCATTCACTGCCTCCAGACAACACGAATAATCTCTGTTCTATACTTCATATCAATGCATTAACCTGCTAGAATACAGATCTGCTGTTAAGGACTCTGAATTGTGTTATATTGATAGCCTTCTGGAAACTAATGGTAAGCATGCTTGTATTTATAGTAATCCTATAATGGAAAGTCACTCAAAGTTCTAGGATCTGTAGCAATGAATAGCCACTCTTAATATTTGCAGGCTGGAAGTATTCAGCATGAGTATTGACATTAAGCTGAAAGAAGAATGAAACATTGCCAGTATTGAGGCTTATGCAGTAGGTATAGAAGCATAATGACTTTACAGCATAACTAAGTAGGGAAGAGAGCTTTGAACTCCATATTGGTCTACTCTCATATTCTTATGACTTTACACTTGTTGGTATGTATATCTCATTGAACTATTCCACTTATGCAATTGTAAATATGATCCTGTACATTAGGGACAAGAGAGTTTTAAGTTCTTGGACCCCTGCACTTGAGAAGAGACCTGCTACAAAAAGCAGAAAGGGAGTGGAGGTGTAGAGAAAGCAAATGCTGCATAGTATCAGATAGACTATAAATTAGGACAAAAAAAAAACAACGCTGGCTTTGGATTAAAAACCAATAAACGGAACATGAAGGTAGTTCTGCTGCTAGCATTTTCTTCACTTTTGTGCTTCCAGGTTGAATGTCATCCATACCTGACCCAGGAGAAGCTGATCAACTATTGTCAATCCAAAGGGATCTCTGTGACAGCATATAGCCCCCTTGGCTCTCCTGACAGGCCATGGTAAGACCAATTTGCAAGGCAGTTGGATGGGTTATGCTAACAGCATTAAGTTTACTAGTTGTTCCATTCTTCATTCATGAAGATACAGATACCTGTTGTTAGGTTGGCTCTTCCATTGTTCTTCCGTTTTGCAGGGCTAAGCCAGAGGATCCTTCACTTCTGGATGACCCCAAGATAAAAGAGATTGCAGCTAAGCACAACAAAACAGCAGCACAGGTAGGTAGGTGGTACTGCTTCCTGTATCATGGCTTGTGTTGCTATTATTTAGAACAACTAATGACACAAAAGATGTAAGGGACAGCCTGATTTTTCATTCCCTTTGAGCAGCTGCAGTCACATGAAGTAACAATGCAGTTTGTTTATTGCACAGTATGCAGTGTATTCTCAGAAAGGTTCTTTGAGCACGAATAGGAAATGATTTCTTGACCTACCTTCAGATGTTTCAGTCTACCCAGCTCAAGTTGTTGCAGGGAAATGAACACTTGTGTAGACGGCTTCTTTCCTAACTAGGCTTTTAGCAATCTGGGTACCACAGAAGCTGGATGGAAAAGGAAAAAGCACCACTCTTTGATTGTACTTGGAGTTCTGCTTAGAGTACAGGTGTGATGTGAAATGTAGCTCCCCTGTGATTGTTTAGTCCCACTCAATTGTACAGCTAGCAGCATATGGCTGTTGGAATAGGTTCTATATTTTACAGAGCAAGAGTAGTTTTATCTGATTCAGTGATGTGCTCCCACAGGTTCTCATTCGCTTCCACATCCAGAGGAATGTGATTGTGATCCCCAAGTCTGTCACACCACAGCGCATTGTGGAGAACTTCAAGGTGAGTGATTACAGGTGATCTGGCACCACTTCTCCCTGCAGAGCAAGCAGGGAGCCTTTCTCAGCCTTCCCAAGTCCTTCTCAGACAAAAGTACAGAGCTTTTTCTCTTTCAGTTTACCTATACTGAGGGCTACAGTTGGAGAAGAGATGAACTCGCTGCTTCTATGTTATCTGCTGGAAGTCTTAAGTTACCTTACGTGGTGTCTCCTCTTCTGCAGGTTGCAGATGAATTGGCGCATAGAGTTTTTACATGCAATGTTGCATACCACATAAGACTTGCGTAGAGCAAACACTTAAGCCCTTGGTCATAAGTAGTGTTGCTTTCATGTGATCCTTGAATGAAAGCAGTCATCAGACTTCCAGGAGATGCTTAATTGGATTAAATGAATATGGCAAATCCTGAATGGGACCAGAAGATGAGTCTTTCTCAAAATAGAGGATGGAGGGATTCTGTAACATAAAGTGTTCACCAAAGTTCCTGGAACAGCTTGCATGTCAACCTCAACTTCTGGCTTTTTTTTTTTTTTTATTCCCTCCACCAGTGAAGTCTTGGAAATCCGGAGATAACCTTTATTTCTGTCCTTTCCTTAGGAAGGAGGCAGGCATTACTTCTAACCAGCATGCCTCCAATGTGGACTTGTTTTTTCATTTTGTGCATCATGCCTACAGTCTTTGATTTCACCAAAGAGATGATTTCCACCTGTTTCTCTTGTTAGGTGTTTGACTTTGAGCTAACTAAAGAAGAGATGGCAACTATCCTCAGCTTTAATAGAAACTGGAGAGCTTGTGCAATGAGCATGTAAGTGCCAGCATTTCTCATGCTGTTAATCTCTTATAACTTTGTTTATAATTTCATGTTCTAAACCTTGCTAAAATAGAGGATATTTAAGCTCTATATCCAGAGAGTTCATCCTCAAAACAATTTTTTCCACACTAAAATGTTGGATTTTCACATTATGAAACAAACTGTGATGTGCTAGGTATCAAATAATTGTAAGGTTGCAAAAAGGTCTTCCAGGCAGTAAATAGTTAACTTTCCTACAACATGCTTAGGCCCCACAGCATGTTGGAATATTAAATGCAGCCTGATGTGCTCAGAGCCAGGAAGAATCTTTCCGTTTACAAGTGCAGGTTATCACCATGGAAAACAGAAGTCTGCAACAAATTGACTCTGTTTTAATACAGTTCATCTGCTCCTCTGATGGTTCTTTGCAGTGGTTCCAGCTACAGCTTTCAGCCACTAGACTAATCTTTCCTCTTTGATTTCTTTTAGGTCCCAAAATCATAAGGAGTACCCTTTTAATGCAGAGTACTGAAGATGGTTTCTTGCCCTCCTCCAGATTTCTCAGATAATGCTTCTACTGTTGCCCATGAGTTGTCTATATAGCATTCTCACTGCATCAGCCTCCCTTCTTCTTTTTTTTTCTTTTTTTCCCCACAAAGACACAGTGTATATACCCAGTGACTTTTTTTTGTTGTTGTTTGTTTTGGAAGATGAAAACAAAGTGTTTCTGAAGGGCATACTGTGTGGACTGTGGTAGAGTGGTCTTTGCCAAACTGTGTGTTGGAATTGGTAAGCAGAAAACACTGAGAAAGGTTGAACTACCAGTCACTTTTATTTTGGAGTACTGTGAATTGGAGCTAGTGACTATTGTCAGGAAGGACCAGAATATGACAGCCTTTGCATAATTAAGTTGAGGTTGGATATTTTCTAATGACTTTTGGGTTTGGTTTTGTTGCTTTTGTTACTCTCTGGGCTTCTTTCTAATTGGAAGTACCAATTGATTTCTAAGTATAGCAGTTGCTACGTGAGTAGCTCCTTTGAAAAGTGTAAAGGTCCTGTTTTCTTGGTGATATCAAAGCTGTTTTTGCTTATAATAAAATATAGTTTCATTACTGTGTGTAATGAGCTCGTTATTTCAGCAATGCTGTAATGGTAATGATGCTAATGTAGCTGTATTATGTTAGCTGTCTTTGGAGATTAGACAGATGCAACGAGAACTACCAAGAAATCACTGTAACTGGTGTTAGCAGGTAGCAGATAAGTTATCTACTGTTCTGTGCTACTGTGTATGTGGAACATGTGTTACGAATCTGTGGCCATGGACCTACACTGTAATGTAGCCTTAAATAGCCTACTTAAACTTTTTTTGATATAGCTGATAGACTGATTTAAGCATTAGTATTTTAACTTCGTTTCACTGATGTGGTAGTATATTTTGGCTAGTAGAAAACTCATTCCTTTAACAACATCAAGCCCAGACAGAATTCTGTGTTTGGTTTTTTTTTTTTTGTTTTTTTTTTTTTTTTAATTAAACAGTGAAAAAAATTTTGTTTCC
>VXAB01004254.1:0-45154 GCA_013399175.1 Odontophorus gujanensis | reverse complement strand
CATTTCTTTAAAAAAACCAAGCCCAGACAGAATTTTGTTTTTTGTTTTTTTTTTTTGTGGTTTTTTTTGTTTTTTTTTTTTTTTAAGTAAACAGTGTAAAACATGTGTCTTCCAGGTCAGTAGCACATGACCCAGGAGAGATTTGCAATTGCCGCTTGTATGAGATAGGGATAACACTATTTCCAAGAAACCCCTGCAGTGTGGACTGGTAGATCAGAAGCTACTAACCTCTTTTGGGAGGACAGGAAAGTGAGCTTACACCCATATCTTGATAGATGAGGTTTATCTCTAGTTCTCTTTATAGCTTTCACAATACATACCAATGAATATGTTAAAGTTGGTGGCTTCTGAGGCTGCTTAAAGCTATTTGTATTGGAATCTCAGCTAGTTCAAGAGTTACAGTAATTAAACATTAGGGGAAACACCATGAATGTGGTTGTTCTCAGAGTATTTCTGAAGTAGGTGATTTATTTTTCGGTACTGATAAAGAGATTCTAAGGCTTCATACTAATCTAAAGTTTTAGTCTTTCCGATTAATATGAACTATTCTACTGAGAAGGGAAGAAAGCACTTTGTCTCTTTCAAATTTTTCCATTATTCCTGAAGCCAGACCATGCAACATATTTTTGATCAGAATAATTTACAACAGGCTCAGGAGGCAAAACTGAGTTGCCTTACAGCACAGCAGGGAGGCAGGGGAGAATCAATGACCGACTATATGCTTCTCTAGTGCTCATTCTCCTAAAATAAACAGATTATAATCATTGAATTCTGGGCTTAAAGGCAAATATGGGGAAAAAAATTAGCTCTGGAAGTGGTTTTGTTTCTGTAATGCAATAAACAAAAGCCTGGAGGCATCTTGGAGAAGCAGAACAGCTAATGTTCTTAGGTTAGTCTGAGCTGTGTCAGAAAACTGTTTGGGGCAATGTTGACTTGCTTGGAAATAAATCTTTGCACTGAGTGTTCTTGCAAGAAGTTATACTGGGGATGAGGGATTCAGAAATAGTACATCAGGCACTGTTCATTTCCTCTGTTTTTATTTCACTCAAACTTCATGAAAATGCATGCCTGAAATTTTCCATTCTCCGAGTAGGAATTTTACTGGAGAGGACTCTTGGACAGGCTGCTCCACGGCAGAAGGAAGAGTAGCAAGCCCTCTGACTGGAGGGGCTTTGTAACAGACGTGCTCTGTGTTTTGCTGGATGACTTAAGGGGAAGGAATTTGAAAAGAGTCATTCTGGGACATTGCAGTGTTTCTCTGACAGAGGACTTGGATGCTTGGTGAGATGGATGAGTGCAAATAGAGGAGAAACAGAAGCACCTGAGGGAAGGGACAGTGCTGAGCTTTGAACACAATTTTAAGTTTTCTCCTCGGACAATGAGGATTAGAAAGAGAGTGGTAGAAAACCCTGCTGATTATACTGTTCTTATTTTTTTCTTGATTTGTTTCCTTGAGGCCTCATGTAATCAAACGAGGGTGAGAGCCAGTCTTCTGGCCTACAGCAGCCTTCACTATAATATAAGCTGATCTAGGGATTGTAGGGGGTCAAACATCAATTTATTTTTACTGTAACAAATAGACCAGGACATAGAATTCCTTTCATCTTCTAAAAGGTGAAGTGGAATGATCAAAGAATTAGATATCCGGAGCCTAGCATTCCTGCTACCCGAGTTCTTCCTGCTACAACTGTTCACAGCATTTGTTTTTCTGTTGTGACTTGACAGGTCTCTGGGTTTCTGATCAAAGAAACTTGTAAGGACAAATATAATTTTGTAGCTCTTCCAGTGCGTTGTTTTTGTTTTCTCAGCTTCAGAACATGTGGTTCAACTCCACCTCGTTGTCATTTTAACCAGACTTTCTCAGGACATTGCTGCAACAGCTACCCCAGTGTGATACTGCAGGACCCCTAGGGGAGGGTGACTAGCCCACAGTAAAGATTATAGGTCCCAGGACAGTGTTTGTTCCCAGCTCTTAAAGTCAACGCTTGCACTCCAATTTCATATTTTTCAGTTGTCCTTTCACTGCTTAAAGTTGAAAGTATGTTGAGGTGTTTTTTTGTGTGTTAAAAGAAAATGCATCTGAGAGAGCAGATGAATTTCCCTAGTAGTGATGAACCGTGAACTGCTTTATCTGGGGAACAGGTCCCTCTTCAAGGAATTTTTGTGTAGCAGAGAACAACACAAGAAGCTGCTGTTAATATCAGATTATTTGGAGATAGGATATCACCAGCAGTTTGGCAGGTATGATATGTTGCCATTAATGCTTACCGTTAATGTTCCTTTGGGTGAAAGTGGTTTAACTTCTGACATTGGAATACAAGCAGACAAGCTAGTTGTCTGGCTGGAATCACTTTGCTCTGTAACTTGGACCTTCTTTACCTCTGGGGAAGAGGGAGGGGCTGTTCTTGTTGAGCTTTTGAGTCTGACACAAGCACATATTGTAATACTTGTGCTGGATTGTGGAATCTGGGACAGAGGAAAAGAAAATCCTCCATTGGACTGTAATCTGCATTCAATATGTTGAAAACATCATTAGAAAACTCCTGCTTACTTTAGACACAGAACAGTTGACTTAGGACAAGTGTTAATCACTTAATCCTACAGGTTATCACTTGTATACTCCATCAGTAGCATTTCATCACATACCAGACACATGCCTGATTTTGTCCTTGGTCACTTAAAAAGTACAAAGCTGAGCCTTACTCTGGTTGGGCCTTGCTCATTTAAGCTGAGAAGCAGCTCTTAAAGCCTTCCATGCCTTCCAAACTGTTCTAGACTTTGTAAAATTCTGGCATAGCTCCTTGTACTTGATGACTGGTCAAGGAGGTCTTATCCTACTTAACTACAGCTTGTAGGAATGATTCCCATGCCATGGACCATATTAGTCAGCTCTCTTATTTCTCTTTTTATGATAGAGGGTTCTATGAACTTTCTGTGCAGGATTAAGTGTAAACAGTTTGTGTAGAGTGGATCTGTTGTGCTGTTTCTGTTTTTCGTTGTTTGCTTTTGAATGATACAGAATTCAGTGTGGGAAACCTTGGAATTATAGTAGATAGAAAATCAGTGAAGTGATGACTAATAAAGTTTCTGAGTTTTACTTCTTGTTTATTATCTGTTACCATGTTTTTTCTCTGAAATGTGGGAGTAATGGTTTGTTTTTTTCACACAGCCCCTTTGGAACTTATAATCAAGGGCTGACTATACCAGAATGGATGAGCTACACAATAAAAGCTCAAGTCATGGGACAACATGTTGTGACAGAAAGGCAAAATGTTGAGCTAAGGTATTTTTCCATTTACAGTGTTCAGTCCAGTGGTGTGGATAATTTCACTGCTGACTAGGAAAGATGTATCTACAGGATTGTCCTAACCACACTGTGACATTACCCCCAAATCATTTTTAATTTCCCTCAGCAATCTAAGCCTTCTGCTGTAGTTCCAATAGAAAGCCATTGATTATGCTGCTGAGGAAACTGGCATGCAGGAAGGGAATCTGCTGCTCCTTTGAGAAGCTTTCATAAATGGGCTTTAGGGAGTTTAGCACTGTCTTATGCTCTAAGAATACTCATTTTCTTTTCCTGAAGCATTTTGTGGTAGCTTGACTCACGTCTCTTGCCTTTAAGAGATGGCCTTGTTATTTTCAAGTCTATGAGGTGCTAGAACTGTGACCTCTCAAATATTGTCCTCTCATGCTATGTATCCATACAGCCTGGGGGCTAATAATGGATAAGTGTTCCATAGGTCATTGGGAAGAGGGTGGAGATGGAATGTCACTGCATGTATCTGAATAGCAGCATGCTGTTGGTTGCAAGCTCAGAAAAGAGGATTGGGTTAAATGCCTACCAGTACACAGTTGCTTGTAAACACAGAATTCTGTGAAGAAGTCTGAAGATGGCGAATAAATGGCTTCCAGCACTTGTCAGTAGGTAGAAATACCTCTGTGCAGGATGCTTACCTTACAACAAATAAAACTCTTTTGGTGAAGCTATGGAAGTAAACTTCTAGAGCAGCTTATAGTAGGCTTTTGTCGGCTGCTGCAAGGCAGTACTGGTCTGCCAGAAAGACATGCTGTCATTAAGTCATACGGCTGCAGCGCTGCTGCAAAATTTAAGAGACTTTATTCCCTGTAATTAGTATCGCCCACACTTCTTATTTTTTTACCTCTGGTAAGCTCTCTGCAGTTGGAAAAAAAAAAATCTATTGTCTGTACAACAAATGAACAATTTCTGGCTTCTAGCTTGTTTTGACCTTTTTTTGCTATTATGCAGCTGCTGTGATCATCTAGTCTGGCTTCCTGCCTACCGGAGTCTATAAACATCCTGTAAATAACTTTGTCTGATAACCGTGATTAAATTGGAATGTTCTTAGAAAATTCCTGTGAAGCAGGATAGGCCACGCACTGCAGCGTTGAGTGACTATTGCTGCTGATGCTTCAAAATAGTTCAGGACCTGCTTGGGATCTTTTTGGCAGAACCAGGCTGCAGTCTGAGTGCCTGGAAATGCAGCGCCTTCCACACAGCTTGTTTTCCAACTGTGGTAACAATGATAGACTGTAACCTGACCTCTTCAATGTAGCCTATTAGGGAGGGAGAGAAAGAGTACCTGTTGCAGACACCTTCCTGTCCATACCACTGCATTCTGGCCCTTTGGCATCAATTGCTGATATGTATTTCAGACCTGTGCTTTCTTTAGGAGAGGTGCTATATGAAATGCAACTTGATTGCATTCTTTCCTGGTTCTAGAGCACCTGTTGTTAAAGCATCTTACAGGAGANAGCTTTCATAAATGGGCTTTAGGGAGTTTAGCACTGTCTTATGCTCTAAGAATACTCATTTTCTTTTCCTGAAGCATTTTGTGGTAGCTTGACTCACGTCTCTTGCCTTTAAGAGATGGCCTTGTTATTTTCAAGTCTATGAGGTGCTAGAACTGTGACCTCTCAAATATTGTCCTCTCATGCTATGTATCCATACAGCCTGGGGGCTAATAATGGATAAGTGTTCCATAGGTCATTGGGAAGAGGGTGGAGATGGAATGTCACTGCATGTATCTGAATAGCAGCATGCTGTTGGTTGCAAGCTCAGAAAAGAGGATTGGGTTAAATGCCTACCAGTACACAGTTGCTTGTAAACACAGACTTCTGTGAAGAAGTCTGAAGATGGCGAATAAATGGCTTCCAGCACTTGTCAGTAGGTAGAAATACCTCTGTGCAGGATGCTTACCTTACAACAAATAAAACTCTTTTGGTGAAGCTATGGAAGTAAACTTCTAGAGCAGCTTATAGTAGGCTTTTGTCGGCTGCTGCAAGGCAGTACTGGTCTGCCAGAAAGACATGCTGTCATTAAGTCATACGGCTGCAGCGCTGCTGCAAAATTTAAGAGACTTTATTCCCTGTAATTAGTATCGCCCACACTTCTTATTTTTTTACCTCTGGTAAGCTCTCTGCAGTTGGAAAAAAAAAAATCTATTGTCTGTACAACAAATGAACAATTTCTGGCTTCTAGCTTGTTTTGACCTTTTTTTGCTATTATGCAGCTGCTGTGATCATCTAGTCTGGCTTCCTGCCTACCGGAGTCTATAAACATCCTGTAAATAACTTTGTCTGATAACCGTGATTAAATTGGAATGTTCTTAGAAAATTCCTGTGAAGCAGGATAGGCCACGCACTGCAGCGTTGAGTGACTATTGCTGCTGATGCTTCAAAATAGTTCAGGACCTGCTTGGGATCTTTTTGGCAGAACCAGGCTGCAGTCTGAGTGCCTGGAAATGCAGCGCCTTCCACACAGCTTGTTTTCCAACTGTGGTAACAATGATAGACTGTAACCTGACCTCTTCAATGTAGCCTATTAGGGAGGGAGAGAAAGAGTACCTGTTGCAGACACCTTCCTGTCCATACCACTGCATTCTGGCCCTTTGGCATCAATTGCTGATATGTATTTCAGACCTGTGCTTTCTTTAGGAGAGGTGCTATATGAAATGCAACTTGATTGCATTCTTTCCTGGTTCTAGAGCACCTGTTGTTAAAGCATCTTACAGGAGACTAAAGTAGCTCAAAGATGTCATTTCCCTTAAAGGCTTAAAAACCTCAAGTTCTAAGAAAGTCAGTGGCAAAAGATATCCACAAAATTTGTATCCTAGCTGAGAACCTTAACTGCATAATCATTCTAATCATCCTTCCCCTCTGCCAACAGTACTCTTGTCCATGCTGTTTTCCTGAACTGGAAGAACCTGAAGGGGTTACAGGAGTTTTGTGTTTTAGAAGTCAAGAGCAAGAAGTCTTGATTAACAAGCATTTCACTAAAATTTGGACAGGTGCATAGGCTGAAGCAACTCTGCTTTTTCCCTCCCCTTGCTCCTTATGGAAAACAACATTCAGTAACAACCTTTGGGTAAGAACAGAAAGTGACTAATAGCCAGGGAGTGGTATAAGAGAGTGGAAATGTACTCCTGGCTCCTAGAAATCTGCCTGACTTTTCTGCCAAATAAAATAATTCCTCTGTTTCCTTTATCAGGCTTTGGATTTGCTGGAGGAGGTTTGCTGCCTTAGCAGCTATTCTACTGCTAAAGGCAGTATTTATATACTTCTGTAGATATGATAATCCAAACATACAAATCTCCTACCAGTTTGTTAGTGTTTAGCAGTTCATAAATGGAAACTCCATTAAGAAAGCTGCTCCAGAAATACAATGCTGCAGTGACCTCTGAGGTGTTTTCAATCAATCACACAGCTGTGAACTCGATGAGAATCTAAAACAGCATATTGTTCTACCTTGTAAAAGTCTTCTGATGTTGAATGGCTTGTCTTACATTAACAACTAAAACTGTGTTTTAGTCTGCTGTCTAAAAATACAAGCATCAGGAGCATCTTTAAATTTCTCTAAAACTTGACACGATTTATATCTGACAAAGACTGATTTTTGCACGGCCCCTGGATTCAGGATAATTTGATTTAACTGTAATTACTAAATGCTAATATAATGCATAGAATCATTTGAGTTGGAAGAGACTTTTACAGGTATCTGGTCCAAATCTGTGCAATGGACAGGAACACCCACAGCTAGGTCAGGTTGCTCATTCAGCCTGAGCTTGAGTCTCCATGCATCCACCTCTTCTCTGGGTGACCTGTTAACATCTTTGGTTACAACTGAGACAACTGAGAATACTTATAAGATCAAAGAAAGGATGCAGACAGAAGATTGGAATCTTTGTAGTTGATAATAAAAGAAACAAACCCATGTATGCTCAAATCCTACTCTTCAGCATTCCTATGAACTACATTCTTCCATCTTGTGCAATACGTATTTGATTTAATGTGTGCTTTAATATGCATGAACTATTACAAATCACCTGAACCATGAAGCATAGGCCTGCTGATCCCTGGGGGATCTGAAGATAACACCCTTTCAGTCTGTATTCTTTTTGCATCTAGGAAATGATCATACGATTATAGCACTTAAATGGATATTCCCTTAATGCTAAGAAAAACACACAGGCACAGCTTTTCACTTAAAAAAAAAATTGAAAATAATTTGTAAAATGAACAAACTGCCTGTTTCTTTTGAAGTTTTCAGACAACAGCCTGAAATCCATTAAAAGGTGCTTCAGCATACCTTAACTTTACATAAATCCCAGTGCTACCAGCTTGTACAAGGTGGACAGTGCTCTAACAAAGCCTGGTGCTTGCTGGATTCCAGTAGATACAGATGTGATTGTGGATTGGCTAAGATTCCCTCTTTTTTTTTCCTAAGCGAAGCTATCAATGGCTGTCTGTTAAGAGGATATTGAAAGATAATCTAGTCCTGCCTAAAAGTAGACAGGGAGTTGGTGAAGGAGGTGCTCACTTGCTTAATGCACAGTTTTGATGCTGCTTCTTCAAATTGAGGCAGGTTTCCATCTCCTCTTTATCCAGCTCAAGGTTAAAAACCTTGAGTATTTTGTTCCACACCAGAGTGGATTTCTCTGTGTAAGAGTTAAATACTACTTTGAATTTTCTATGATTACCTTAAAGTTTTCCTCAGTGGGATGTGGAATGGATTTTGGAATTTCACTCACGTTTCTTTGAATCTAGAGCTGGATAAGCTCCTGTAGGAATAAATAGGGAGTTAGAGCTGGAAGTTCCACCCATCTGAAAGATAATACTTTCCTACGTGGTTACAGGGGACAGCTCTACTGATAATCACAGATGGCCTATGTATGAAAAACAGAGAAAAAGCACTATAGTAAGCACTTGCTGATTTTTTGCATGAAGCCAATTAACCATTTTTTTTCAAGTTGGGATGACAGAGTGCATTGAACAAGAATTCAGAATTGGTCAGGGATGCTGTGTGTAGAGGAGGCTTGAGAGCCGAATAAAGACCACCAGTGAAAATCCAAAGGCAATGGTAATCACTGGTGAACATATAACATTAGTCTTTAAATCTAGAGACAGTTTTTAAAGCATTACTTTGGGGATGATGGCGGAACTCATCTTTTCATTAGGTCTTTTGCAACTTTAGCACAAGAGAAAAAAGTAAATATCTCTGGGGAAAACACCAAGACCTCTGTTAACCTGAGTTGGGGTTTTGCTGTGCTTGAGTGCAGTTTCCTTCATTTGGGGATCATCAGAAAGGGAAACATCCTCAGTCTTGGATCTGGAAAATAAAGAGCAGGCTTCAGCAATTGAATGTCCTACTGTCTTTGTCCTCAAAGACTGCAGTGTATGAATATTAGTTAAGTGATAAGAAAGCATCATTTTGCACACTTAAAATCATCTTCTTGCTGCTCCAGTCCTGCCTTCATTCTTTTCCTTTTATCACAAGCAAGCACATGTGCAGGTGTTTGTAGTTTTTAATGTGTCAGATATTCATAATGCATTTCATTTCAGAGTTCTACAGCCTGGGATCATGCTGGGAATTTGTTTTCTCCAGTTTTGTACGTATTACTCAGCTCATCAGTTCTCCCCTCTAAAGGGTTATCCACACACTAGCTATATTGTATCGATTCTCATTTATTTCCAAGAGTGAAGTCTCACAAAGTGTTCTACCAACTGGCCACAGTAACACAAAGTGTTACCGTGGCCAGTTGGGTGCTCCAAGTGGACAGTATGCAGTGACAGAGATCTCTTTGTGCTGGCAAAACATACTCAGCTCCTCTTGAGGAAGGTAGGGTGGCTTAATCTACAAATAAAAATATTCAATTTCTTCGAAAGCAGAAGCTTCTTCAAGGTTTAACTTCACTGTGGTGATCTACCAACCCCACGTCATCTTTGGAAAGACTGTAATTTTTGCATTTATATGGTTTTAATTTAAGAGTGTTGGACAGTATGTCAGAATGCTTCCCCTTCTCAATGCTGCCTCACAAGTCCTAGACTTCTTACATTACTTTTCAGCTGTCTGCCTCGTTTTTTATGACCTCTAATAGTCCCCATATCAATGGACTCCAAGGTCCAGCTGTTTGCATCCAGCTGAAGCACCCAACTGTCTTATTAGCCTCAGTCATTCGCCTTGGCCCCACAGTGTAGCCTGGCTCTGTTCCTATCCAGTCAAGCTGCTGCTTTTCTGCCAGCCCTGGGGCACTAGGATTGGAGAATAGCAATCTGTGTTTTCTATTTCTTGATAATTCAGCCAAAGACAGGTGTATTTTCACAGGGATATTGAAAACCACAGCCTTGACATAAAAGCTATTTCACGGGCAGAGATGCTCTGTTAAATGCAAGACACTAATTGTCACAGACAGCTGTGATATCAGTCCTGATGAGCTGAAGCACAATTTACCTGATTATTGGCAGGTCTGCATTTTGAGTCTGGTTTGCTCGGGAGCCAATCTGTCCATTTAGAGTTGAAGCTGGAGATTCTGATGGCCTTTACCATCCCCACATCCATCAGCTCTTCCATAGCCTAGAAATACCACAGGATCAGTCTTACTATTGCATTAAGATCTTTTTTTCTTTTTCTTTCTCTTCTTATTCTGTTTATTTATTTATTTTGCATATGGAAAAAGTGCCTGCAAAACGATTTTGGTGGTAAAACTCACTGTGGAAAAGATGTGGTAGTAGTACAGCACAGTGAACACCAGCACCTTGGTCAAAGAGTCAGGCTCTCATGTCAGGTGCCACCATATAAATAAATAACAGCATGAATCCAGATGAACAGTTATCATATGACAATTATTTCAGCAGAATGCAGCCATTCTGAAATACTTCCCTAAGCAGACCTTCTGCTCCAAAATAGCAGAGGGGGGTTTTTAGAATAATTCCTCAGCTAACAAAATAGTTTTCCCATACTAAAAAGCCTGTAGCTGGAACGGAGTGGCTGTGCTCAGCTAACCCTAGAGAGACAGATCATCACTGCTGATTAATTTCCCACAGGAGCCGTACTGTTTAGCAGTGTTGGTATAGCACAAGCAGTGCTACATTCCTCCCACTTCCTATTTTATTTCACACTAACAAATGGTAAAACCACTCCACAGCCATAATTAGTTTGGCACCTCCAACATAAAAGAAGCAGGAGAAAAATAACATACTGCCTTTCCAGAAGAAAATACGCCTTTACCAAATCAGAAATCCTTCTCAAGGAACTCGACTGACTGATGAGTCTCTCATCCTCTGAGCATGTGAGGGAGGAGAGCAGAGGAAGAAGAAATCATTAAGAAAGAAATGTGGGCCTGGACTCACACGCTGCCTGTGCATGTACCTGCACACACAGTGTTAGCCATAGGCTTTAGGCAACTCCAGTCCTTTCTGGAGGGGGAAATTTGGATGCCTGGGGCACACTGGCACAGATATGTTATCTTGGCTGTGTTCTGACAGCTCAGGAACAGATTGGGTTGAGCACAGCTCCAGAAAAGCCACCCATGAACACGTGGTGCGTTGCAGGGACACCACAGTGTGTTTCATGTTAGAAATTCTCCCAAACTGACCCCCGGTGTGGTCAGAATGAAGTTTTGGGGCTGTTATTTCAAACTAGCAAGATTTTTTCATTCACCTAATGAATATACCTCCCATGTATCCAGAAAATCTGTATCACTGGGAATTATCCTACTCTTATCATTTGCAGGAAATGGCTCCTCACCTTTCTGTCATGGCAAAATAAAAGTGGGGTTAAAGCAGGCTGGAATTGTAAGTAGTTAAAGAAATCACAGAAATCCAACGAGCAAGTGGATATCCTGGCTTATGTTTGTGTTGGGGAGAGAAGTGGCCAAGAACAGTAATCAGTATGAACAGAGTAATCTTCAAGAAAATCTGCCTCTGGAGAATCCGTCCTGCGGGCAGAGGAAGGGCAGACACTTTCATGTGCTTCAGTCGGGTTGTGGGAAGTCTGGGGATGTGACACAATGGGGAAGTGAGGATTTATTTAACCTGGGGGTAGAGAAAGAAGAGAAAAGGGAATTCACAGCTCTTTGATCCTGGGTAAGCAAAGGACAGCCAAATCCCAGACTTCTTCACAGTGGAGTGACGGAGCACTGGCACAGGCTGCACAGAGAGGTGGTGCAGTCTCCTACTCTGGAGACGTTCAAGACCCACCTGGACACCTACCTGTGCAACCTGGGCTAGGGAGCTGCTTTGGCAGGGGGGTTGGACTCCATGATCTCCAGAGGTCCCTTCCAACCCCTACAGTTCTGTGATTCTGTGATTTAGGAGGAATGTGATCTGGATAGTGATCCGATCCATGACAAGAAGATGCTGTGCAGGTGAAAGTAAGGCAATTTTGTATTGTGAAACCTATCTTAAACAGCCATAATATTACCTTTTCTCCTCATCACTCTGGTATTATGTCACAATGTCATTAGTTCTTAATGAGGTTTAACGATGCTCTTCAGTAGATCCCCAAGGAAGAAGTGCCTGAGTCCTGACATAGGGCTCAGGAGAGTTGAAGCCTCATACCTTGAATCCCAGGGGCCAATGCATCAGGTAGAGATCCATATAATCCAGCTGGAGGGCAGCAAGTGTCTTCTGGCAGGCCTGCTTCACCAAGGGCTTCTCATGGAAGGTGCACCACAGCTGGGGAGGACACAGAGCTGGGAGCTGCTCTCCCCACAGGAGGCACTTGGCATGAAGAAAAGCGACTCACAATAATGGACAGCTCATCATCCTGAGGAAGTTGCAGTTCTGTGCATCTTATTTTATCTGCAGCAGTATCAATCAGCTAAGTAAAATGAGATTGAGACAAAAATTCTACCCATTTAGATGAAGATAAAACAGAGTGCATTAAAAAGCAGAACTGGTGAAAATCAACCCCTGGTTTCCAGTAGATAGAAGTTACTTTATTTTTCCTACCATTGTTGTTGGGAAAAACAAAACGAAACATAACACCCGGGAGTTAACAGGCTGAGCCCAGCAGCACAGCAGGAGTGACCATGAATACAATAGCTGTGCTTCCTATCTCAGAGGCAGCTGAGAGCACTGCCTCAGTTCCTGTCTCCATAGCTGACAATGGATATGGACTACAAAAAATTCCCTCTCACATCAAGGCAGTCTTTCAAGGATTGACCTCTTTCTTCTCTCCATCCACAACATGCTTACATCTGAGAGACGAGCTAGCTCCCAGCCCAGTTTCATTTGTGGGCCAGTGGCCTCACATAAGATGTGTTACCCAAGGCCTTACCTTGCTGACAGTAAGCAAGTCATCCTGCCTCACACCCTCTTCAATTTAAAACACAAAAATATTGAGGTGCTCCAATTTGGATCTTGTTTTTGTTACTTTTCTGGAGTAAAATGAACACTTTGGCTCTGGCCACAAGTCACTGATGATTTGCTTGAGCTCATCTGTGAGGACTGAATGTTCACATTCAGGCACAAAGGTATCTTGAAATAAGTTCTAATGTTTCCCCAAACAAAAAAGGAGTTTCCACTGTGAGATACTGCCAGCATGAGAACCTGAATCACCTCTGGAAAGGCTTCCGGCCTTGCTCAGCAACAAGCTGACTCCTGTTAACACAGGACAAAGGACGCAAGAGGACTACAAACCACTACAGACAGCGCCACCTCCTGGGTAAAGTGCGCAACTTGTTATTTAAGAGAAAAGTAAAACACTTCCATTCTTGGCTCAGAGGCGCTGAAGAGTTGCTTGACAACTAGATATCAGCTTTGGAAAAAGACTCTTCAGAAAGAAATGATCCAAAGCAGCAACCACTGCCTACGTTTAGCTTAATTACATCTCCATCTATCACCTTTTTTATTTATTTTTTTACGTTATTTCAATTCTCCAAACATTTCCAATCAAAGAGTATTTATCTGATTTACCTGAGTTCAAAACAATCTCACATAGAAACCACAGCAGGTTTGTTCTTCTTCTGCTTTGTTTTCCCATGAGCCTGCATGTGGCCAAGTTTAAAGTTGTACAAGTTTTCATCTTTGGATCCACGTTCTATAGTTCTGTGCTGGAGAGAACTATCTGGGAGAAACCACAACAAGGAGTAATCTGCATTCCTTTCAGGTGGAGGAGGAGTTGGTGGAGAACAGTGGTGGCAGTATATCCTGTCCACGCACAAAGCTGAATAACACGAGATGCTTTTCAGAAAAATAATCTATTTTTTTATATTGTGCTTGCTGTACAGAACTTCAAATTCCTGAAGTGAGAGTGATGGAGTAAAAAGGACGCCTTGTTGTCCCACTGAAACACAGTTGCAGCTTCAGTTACATGGGAACCTTGATATCAAATAGCTTTGATTATTTAATCTCAGTAGGTTTGGACCATGTTTTCATTGCACTAATACAAGAGATTTTTTTTTTGTGGTGACAGAGATCATGTGTCCAAAAATTTCCTTCTATGTAGTCCTGACAGGCTCCTATTACTGTACTGACCAGTTCCTTCAGAGCGCTCCTTAGCATTACTGCCCTAGGAGGCCCCACACAAGACACGCTTTTCACTTAAAGCCTATTTAGTCACTGTTTAGTTTTCTTAGTGTCTGCTGTCATCAAACCAATTAAGACTGAAAGGGTTAAATGAGCTAATATTTACTTATGTGAGGAAAAGCAGCAGCTGGACAAGAAATAGAACAAAATAATTGAAGCTGCCTTTATGCTTACTGAACAGTGTGTTATAGGTAGAGAAATTTACAATTCGTATTTCATTTCTAGTCTCAAGTTCAAGAGACAATCCACTTTTTTCTTTCTCTCATAATAAGCTCATTTTCCCCCACTGTGTTTCCCCCACTGTCTCTCTTATTATATTCTTATATCACATATATTTATGATATTCAGTAATATAATATTCGCATGTAAAGAACTGCTCAATCAACTTTTATTTTTTTCTGCAAAGTGCTATGTACTACTCATCTGTTGTCATATGAATAAGTTCTCCGCATTCTCTAAGGAGAAAATGTAAATTCAAATCCACCACGTCACTTAAATTCCCATGTCTACATGCACTCAAAAAAGATGACATCTATATGACATGCTATGTTATTAATACCCAATGGCAAAAGCAAGAAGAAAGGAAAACAGGCTCAGCAGAAATTTTTTCTTCTGTAGGATATGAGGTTCTTTTTCTGTAGCTAAGAAAATTTTCCTTGCCATCACCACCTGCTCAGTTTAAATATTTCTTGAAGGACAGGTATTAAAAAACTACAATATCTGAAATATTTTAAGAGTCAACAAATGCCATGTGGAATATTTTCTGCATTTTTCAGACCTGAAGAGGAGATGGCTGAAAAAGTCCTTTGCCTATCTCAGGAATTTCTTGGTGTCACTTGTGTGAACAGAGGTGCACGGACAAGCAGAGGAACTCCTTTCCAGCATGTACTTGCCAGGTGCCCAGTCCCAGCATGGGCATCCTTGCATGAGTGGGTACCTCCAGGTCAGTGGTCATGCATGGTCCCCTTCCAAGATGCACATGAAAGCAGAGACTTAAGCCCTTTGCAAAGCCTTTCAACAACCTTTTCTTCTCCCTCCTCCCTTGTCGTTGACTGCAGGTGAAGAAAAAAATGTGCAGAATTAGTATGATAAGTGAAAGAAGGAAGGGATTTTATCTTCATGTCATTCTCCAGAGAATGACAAAACTTACTGTGGACTCCTTCCACACGTTTGTTGAGTGAGCTTGGCATTTCACTTACACATATTGCATTGACTGTGGTTGCAGCGTTTTATGTACCTCATAATCTCTGGTTTTCTGAAAAGAAAAAAGAAAAAGGTATTTGAGGAGTTCACACTCCCCCAGATAACCCTTTCTAGTCTCACCTGTCCTCACCCAGACAGATCACTAGAAATCAGAAAGATAGTTCTCTTTGTTTTGCCCACAGGAAGAATCACTGTAAAAAATTCTCAGTCATGCTTCATCCTCACAGCACATTACTTATTTCCCCTTCACTGCTTTTATTGCAGCCTACAGCTTTTCCTCATGTGACAAGGGCAGCAGCCTCTCTCACTTTCCTGAGAGCAAATGGTGGCACTAGAGTTGCCTGATGCACAAGGCCAAACCTTTTTGACATGGTCACAATCTCTGTCTCTGAAGGTTTACAGAGGGAATCTAAAAGCCCACTATAGTTTTTGCCCCTTTACAGAGGTTTTGCTGCGGAAGTGGCAGATATTACCGACATTATCTTGTTTGATTGTTTGACATGTTTGAAATGTCTTGATTCAATTTTGTTGATAGTTGTAAAATAATGAAATAGACAATGGATTGTTCCCCACTCATCCGTTAATGACATATTTTTGGAAGCATTTTGACATTTCCACAATGTGATCTGTCAAGAACCACAGTCCCTTTAAGCAAGGGTTTCCCCTACTTGGAAGAGTTAAGAAATAAATAGTAAGTAGAGCTTTGTCATTTCAAGATCCATTTTGTTATCTCTGAGTGATTCTTCAAAATCAAACTTATTTTATCTGCAGGACAGACAATTAACAGTGGCAGTCTTGATTCTTAATGTTGTGGTAGTGCTCCTTTGTGGCCTTATCTGTTTGCATACTGTCCTATATTGGGTAGTTTATCATTCATAACTGAAAAAACTTCTGCATCAATTGTATCATGATTTTGCAAGGCTGAGGAAGAATAACAGTCTCTTCTGGAAAATCCCAAACCTCTCATTTTTACAGAGTGTTTGACTCCAGCCTGGAGGCTGCTGTGTTCTGACAGAAGGAACTGGTGTGCTATCTGATTTCAGAGCACTGCCCAAGATTTCACAAGAAGTCATTTCAAAGATATGAGTGGTAAGCACGTATTGTTTATCCAGCCATCCATGAACTTTCCTTCTTTGTCTCAGCAAAGAACAGCCCCAGAGTAACACCATGTTTCAACGCGCAGAGCCTCAGATGCCCAGTGACCCAGTGCAGGTCACTTCATTTGGGGCCTTTTTTGCATCTTGCAGCTCCTGCATGCAGGGTATGCTCAACATGAAAGCATAAATCCACCGTTTTTCATTCAGCATACAAAAACAACAAAACTTGAGAGTCCAAGAGATTGAGCGCGAGTATGCTCAGTACCCACTGGGCAGACAATGCAAAGAGCTTCCACTCTTCCACTGAAAGGCCAGCAGCATCAATCAGGTGGCCAAAGGTCAACCCAGTTGCTCCCCAGAAGAGGTCCCCAGTGGCACCAAGCTCTTGTTCTCCAGCACCAGCTTTCCTTGAGAATTTCGTACCTTTTCACACTGGGTAATTTTCCTCTTGAATCCTCTGTCACTGCTTGCACTGATCTAAACCAGCAGCTTCCTTCTCCACATGCATCCTGCCCCTTCTTGCACAGCTTAAGGCTGCTGACCTCCTTGCAGCTTCTTCCTACAAAGTGACCTTTTCCACGCTGGCCTTAGCCACAGGCACCTCAACCTGTGGCTCAATTAAAGTCCAAGGATTTTAATTGAGAGGTGTGAATTTGCTGCAGCTTTGGGACAAGCCAGAAGAGAATATCTTTCTCTTCCAGTCTCTGCTCTGCCCATTGCCACTGTAGTCTTGGGGAGAAGTTCTGGCCCACATTTCCATACTGAATCAAACTGTACCTCCCATTGGAGGCTGAGCTTTCAGTCATGAGTCTGTTTAGGAAAACAACAATTACCTCAGAGCACTCTTAAGTGTGAGTGAAAATCTTTGTCTACTTTGGAGAGGTAAGCCCAGCTTCCATCTTATACATCTGTGCAAAAACCCTGGCAGGGTTCATACTGTTTCCTTCCACTTGAAGTTCTATCCCCCAGTCAGAAGATGTGGAGATGTTTCATGGATGAGATGTGGAGATGTTTCTGTTGAATGGCTCAACTTTCTACCTTCTATTTTACTATCATGACCAAACAAATGACAGCTGAAAGCATCACTTCCCACATAGGTTAAAATGGTCCCAAGGTGCTCAATCAGAGGCTTAGATTAAATTTCAGGAAGATTTACTTCTCAGACAGAGTAGTCAAGTAGGCTGCCTAGGGAAAGTGTGGAGTCCCCATTCCTGGAAGTAGTTAAGGGACATGTGGATGTGGCATAAGGGATGTGGTTTAGTGGTAGGGTGTGTCAGGTCAGGTTGATGACTGAGCTTGATGATCTTGAAGGTCTATTCCAACCTAAATGATTCTATGATTTGCCTTTAAGCCCTTGTTCAATTTTTCACCATGGTTATGTCTTTAAGTTATGTTATCTTTTTCTTTAATTCCAGGAGATTTACCTCAGATAGACTTATCTTCCAATTTCTTGAGCACATTCACATCAGAAATCTGTGTTACATTTCCAGTTCTCTAAAGCATTTTTGACTCCTGTTCCTGTTCTCACAGGCAGGTGCAAACACCACTGAGCCTGCTGCATGAAAACTTCAACCTGGTCAAATATAAGCCAGCCATGTGGGAAACAGCATGGAATCTGGGTTAAATTGCTCTAAACTGAAAACTAATTGCTTCAGAAAGTATCTCCAAAGGGCTATCTGAGATCTGTTTGCACTTGCAAGGGAAGTACTGCCCTCCACATACAGCTGAAAGTGCAGGCTGTATTGCCAGGAGAAAGTCCAGCAGGACCTTCCTTCCCTCAGGTGGCCACAGCTCTGGGCACACTGTGGGGAGAACACCAGTGATAACTATTTGATAAGAAACTCTTGTGAATTACAATTATACTTGAATTAAAGCATCAAATTTTTTCTTTTATACTGACATGGATAATCTGTAGATCGACAACGTATTGAACTTTTAGAGAATACACATGTGGCTGTATCTATTACACAAAAATACACATCTTCATTTTAAAATATTCTGGTTTTTATGTGTATTGAAACTAGGGATATTGAAACTGGGGAATATCTGAATCCGAGGATGTGTCTGCCAGAGATGAAGCAGACAATTTGTTCATTTTGCTATGGCTCTATTCCTACCTCACAAACTCTTCCCCTTAAGCCTTGATAATCCCAAAACAAACCCAAAAAAAGGAAATGAAGATTTACCAGATCCTACAGTTATCTCTCCAATTTTCTTTTGGCTTTATCTTGCTTCTCAAGGACCTTGCTACCTGCGCTAGGATTCACATGCACAGTGGCTCTGGCACAGGGTCAATAATCTCAACTCCTCTGAGGGGACTCTGTGGCTGTGTTGGGAACTCTGTCAGAAAGGCAGGAGGTGCTTTTCCTCACCGTGCTGCTGTGTGAGGTTATAACTGCAGGGCACAGAATCTCAGCATGGGCTGTTTTGCCAAGTACCATGCTCTGAAAGCCATCCTCAGGCTGTTTACTCAGTGCACACATGAACAGCTGTAGGCAGACACAGGGGCATTCAAGGTGATCTTTTGCAAAAACAGCTCAGGTTAGCCAGTTTTTAAACCTATAAGCAATGCAGTTCCACTCCTCCCACGGCCCAGTTGGATCTGGAAGCAATATAAACTGACTACAAACCCTCATGATAAACTCACTATCTCCAGTGCAAGGGCAAAGTGACCTGGGAAGGATGAGTCTCCAAATCTGTGCTACTTGAAATTGTGTAAAAGGTAGCAGTAAAGAAGTCAAAGAGGAGCACACTATTTACGAGTACAGAAGTTAATCGTGTTCATCCTCAAAAATGCACAGTATCTCCTTCTCTCCCTAATCAAGCCCATGCATGCCATGTGAGCTACACACATGTAAGAACTACATGATGCACTGATGCGTATCAAACCTGTGATTGCCTCATGCTGAGCAATAAAGCCTCCAGGTCAGACCACAAGTGCACACACAGGCTCTGCAACCTCCTTTCCCATGCCTTGGGGCTGACTGACCACAGAAGGTGCTTCATCCTCTCCTCACCTCAGGAACACAACATTTAGGGCCAGAGCTGATACAGGGCAGTTGTAATTTTGGATCTGACACCCAAATTCCGTGAGAGAGCTGTGAAAAGTCTTATTTGGAACCTTCACTCTTTGTTTTGAGGGCTGCCTTTGAACTCAGGCCCCCTCGCTAGGTCCATGCCCAAGCTACACCAACAGCTGCAGAAAGAAGGTTGGGGGCCAGGAATCCTCTAACCTCAGAAGGTGCTGATTCAGGACTTTAAATACATTTAGTATGACGATTGAAGCAATTTACACTTCAACTGTACAGACCCCAGGGACATGCAGTTTTTGGGGACCTGCCATAGTAAAGAGAACCAGAACCGGTCTCTGTGTTTGCTCATCAGTATTAAACATGCAAGTGTAGCATGGCAGCACCACAGTGAGGACTTGACAGCTCCTGATTTCCAGCACCTTAGGGAACACCATGCCCACAGAGATTTCAGTAGTTGGGTCCTGCTGTTGGTCAAGGTGGGGCAAGCTCCCCCTATGGGAACTGAGCAGCCTTTACCAGGCAATTCATGTTTTCAGGTAAAACCAGGCCAAGAAAAATTCAGAAAGGTTATTTTTCTAGGGAATTTATCCCATACTATTTAATTCAACGAACAAAAAACAGAGATTTCTTCTTATTGAGATACAGACTGAAAAGATTCTTAATGCATATCTCAGCAATTCCTGGATAAAGGATAAAAGCAGATAAGAACTTGATTTTCTTATTCATCAGTCATGATGTACTTTTTAAAAGTGCAAATCATTTCTGAAGGGGAACAGGCTGGAAACTGCTCACATGAGATATCAAGAATACACTGGGATTTTTTAAAGCAGAATGAAGAGTGCAAATAGAAGCGGATTGAACAGAATAATAGACCTTATTAATACAATGAAATAAGTACCAGCTAGTTCATAAAAATGTAACTGTCACAGCTATGCTCCAAGAGGTCTATTTATCTTCCATACGCCAACAGAAAATGGGCATGATTCAGCTTCATCACCACCAAAAAACATACAGTCTACATTGCTAGGCTGGAAAAGACTTTTAGACATCAAGCTGCTGGAATCACTGACCCTTTCACAGACTGCAGTTAAGTGAGGACTTACCACTACAAACACCTTAAAAGCACCAAACTTTAAACTTCCCTCAAATTTGAAGCCCATGTAGAGATTTTACAACACCACTCTTCTGTCTGCCACGTACTACCAACCTGCCTTTCTAGTTACCTCTGCCTTTTACCCCCAGCTGTGTAGTCTTGCCACAGGAACACAGGCTGAACCAACAAGTACAAAGTATGCAGTATGGAGTATGTTGACACAATTTTCGACTACTGGTGAAAATTTTCCATAAAGTACATATATATGCATGATAGGTATACTAAAACAATAACCATCTATGTAAATGCATATAAACTCATCTCCTACATCAGAACTACAATAGTTCCCAATTTTAAAACACCTTTTTTATGCAAACACCAACTTCAAATCATAACTCAATTCCTCAGTGATTCATTTCCTTGAAGTTTTTTAAGAGTAAGCATCTCCTCCCTGGAAGCATTCAAGTCCAAGCTGGATGGGGCTCTGAGCAACCTGGCCTAGAGGGAGGTGTCCCTGTCTATAGCAGGGAGTTGGAACTAGATGATCTTACAGGTCCCTTCCGACCCAAACCATTCTATGACTCTGTGATCAATGCCGCATCTGTGATAAGGGCACTGATCCCTGTTAGAGCTGTTTCTCAAGACTTTCAGGGTCCCTTGCCCAGCTTGCCAGCATCAAACATGGTCTGGAAAGTCCTTTTGGTCTTACAGCTGCCATGGTCCTCCAGCCATAACATGTGCCCTCTTGGAACACCGTGCAGATTTCAAGGCCAAAAAGTTCCTCTGTGTTGAGATCTAGGCATCAGCATGGTAAGTCAACAGAGGAAAGGACTAACTTTATTATTTTTTAAGAGAAAATTAGTATACAGAATCACATAAATATGAAGGATGCAATAAATAAATCATAACACAGCATGAAAGGAAAGATTTCTAGATGCAACAATTTTAAGGTCCTTTCTCCAGTTGAGAGAGTTCTCCAGTTGAGTTGTCCTGCACTTCTTTCATAGAAAAAAAGAAGTGAATGCAGAAGTCGTTGATGGGAGTGTAGTTCTTTCTTGAGGAGCATTTGCACACATCCATACTGGCTTACAGATACTGAGCTCCACGGACAAGGCACAGCTTCTGAAAACATTCTGATAAGCTAGATAAGGCTTCTCAGGGGATGCTTTTTCATGTAAAACAAGAGATATGCTGTTTGTCCCCTACAGAAAAAAAGAAAAAGCAAAACCAGTATGTTTGAAGATGTCACTGATCTCAGTTGTAAATCACCTTCCAGGTTCATTCCTGCTCATCTCTTTGAGATTTAAGTCAGCTGAAGCGGCCTTCTCCAAGGTTCCTATGACAGCACGTAACACTAACTTCCCTGGCAGCACTATAGCTTATAGGAGGAAGTCTCCCTCTGCATGCTCGTTTTCTTATTATTCATCAACATGGATCTGATCCACATCTATAAATATCTAAGGAGCAAGAGGCAAAGGGACAAGGCCCTGACTCTTCTCTGCAGTGTGTGGAGATAGGATGAAGGGAAATGGGCACAAACTGAAGCAAAGAAAGTTCAGCACAAATGCGTGTGGGAATTTCTTCACAGTGACAGAGCACTGGCACAGGCTGCACAGAGAGGTGGTGGAATCTCCTTCTCTGGAGATGTTCAAGACCCGCCTGGACACCTACCTGTGCAACCTGGGCTAGGGAGCTGCTTTGGCAGGGGGTTGAACTCAATGATCTCTAGAGGTCCCTTCCAACCCCTACAATTCTGTAATTCTGTGATAGAAATCATCAAGGAATCGTGACTAATGTACCTAATGCTAGTCAGGATCAAGGGTCACTCACAATAATACCACTCCCACAGTGCCATCTGTGACTACTGCAGGCTCCAGGTATAGATGTACCAAGTAACCAGCACAAGAGGATACTCCCTCTACACTCTGACATCCCCAGCTCATGGGAGGCAACACGCAGTTCCAATCATTTGTTCTCTTTCTCTTTGCTACATCATTTTGCAGACCCCAGTGTGGCATTAAGTAAAAACAAAGAGGTATTTCCTTACCAGCTGAGGTCAGAATGCCCATAGGTACATTTAACATCATCCCACGACACCTGAAGTAAAAAACAGAAGGTGACGGTGCTAAAAACTCTTGAGGTGGACATACTGTGATACCAGCACAACAGTCCTCAGGACAGTGATACAACTGCTACTTTCAGGAGCTATGAATATTTTAATTGAACAGATTATTGCTCATGATTTTTGAGGAAAATATTCCTTTGCCTCTCCTGAAAACATGCATTGAACAGATCTAGAGTATATAATGTAGGGTATAAAGTGGATGCTTGTGAAAAATGCAAAGCAGACCCAGAGGTCCCGAGCTAAAGTCATCTTGTCCTCAGCTCAGAGTATGCTGTTGAAGAGGAAAGAGATGCACAAAGCTCTGCAGTTTCATTTTTCTCTCCTGGTTCTCTTTAATTAGCAGTCAGTCAGACTAAGTGACATCTAGAAGGGTGTCTGGAAAGCTACAAAGGAAATGTGGATTTGTCTCCTTACCTGGTTAACAATAGAATCATTGAAGCAATACCATTTGCATTCTGTGAGGCTTCGAATATAGGCACAGTAATGTCCAGAGCTAATTGATCCTGAATGAGCAACAACAGCAAAAAGTTCATACTGCCAGGTGTCCTGAAAAGAGACATAAGGAGGAACTTTCAGTAAGGCAATTTTCATTTACCACTGCTGAACACGAGCAGCAACCAGGACAGCAAGAATGTGCATTTCAGAAGAAAAAAAAGAGGAAGATTAGACTGATCCTGAGCATCCTGCCTTTTATAATCTTACCCTCAGAGTTCTGCCTGCCAGCTGTGGGCTAGCAGCCTCCCTGGAGATCACTGGAATATAGAAAAGGCAATAGGACAGCGAAGAGGCAGTAAAGGGGTGAGAAAGGGGCAGCACTGCACTAGTAAGGTTTTGCTGTTTCCACATTTTCTCTTGTTTTTCCCAGTAAGGGGAAGAATTCTACAATGTGGCAGATCACTCAGCTGCTTGGCAAAGCTGTTGTCTTCCTGCTCACATCAAGGTCTGGATTTGGTAATCTAAATTGACAGTGTTTAAATCTTTCCTGTAGTATTTTTAGACATGGAAGAAAAAAGTTATGCTAATTGCTCTCAGAAGAAAAAAATAGAAGAAGAATTGATTTTATTTCCATAAAGCCTTTTTTTTTTTGGACCTCGTGGCAGAAAGCTCCAGTTATGTTGCCTTTGGAGATTTAATCTTACCATGAGAACTTGAATAACGCCTGAACCAGTCAAAACAATGTCAGACCACACCAAACACAGGTGAAGTCTGAGATACACATTTCTAAGGCAGTGCTTTGAAACGAAGTCAGCACTGGTCTGATCTGTAGGTTATTATGAAATTTGAGCTAAGGGCAGAAGAAAATTGCCTCTTTTAGTCAGGGCTTTATTATTATCTCACCTTTTCATTGTCATATGCTTCGCACTGCTGTTCTGTCAAGACTGCACTGAAATCAAGGTCTTGAGGGAATGGCAGACAGTCACTAAGTTTGTGGATGTAAGCTGATCTTCCAAAGCAGAAGCGCTTTAGGTGTATGGTCAGAGTCTGTGGCAGGTGGACTAGCTTCACACTCTGAAAAGGAATATATAATGTAATTTAGAACCAGGGAGCAAACCCAGGGGAGCTGGGGTGGAAACACCCACTGTCAGACAGTGAATGTAGCAGCCCACCTATGCATCACTTCCCAACATCAGCTTGATCAGCACTGAGCCTTGCATGTCTCATTAGCTGCTTCACTTCTCATCTGCTTTCCTAACCTCAGGTTCGTAGCACTGCCATAACTATTCCCTCCGTTCACAAACCCATGCCTGAAAATTGTGGCATTTAAGACTGTTTAGGTGACCACATCAGTCATAGCATAAAATACAGATGGTGCAGCATGCTGCCTAGCTGCCACAGTCAGCAGGCTGTTTCTACACAACAAAACACAGACATATTCAGAAGAAAATTCCCTCTTGCACAACTTGTCTGTGAAGGTTACTTAGAGTAGTTTTTGCTGTCTGCTGGGTTGGCTGTACTCTTCAGTGGCAAAATACCTGATGTGTACATCACCTTCTTAAACCTGAACACCACCATACCATTGGTAAACAGGATGAGGTCTTGGGCAGGTGAATGGATAGTTAAGCACTGTACCTGGTGAGGAGAAGCAAGCCAACTTCCTTGTGATGTGGCCAGCAGAGTATGAAAAGGATGCCACGCTGCCAACTCACTCCATCTAGCACTGCCTTTGTCAACATTACTGCTGCTGCCATGACTGCCACCAAGACGTGTATGCACTGTGCCCCAGGAGAGTGACCCAATCCTGAAAATGTTGTGGAAAGTCCCCTCCAAACTTTGGGCTGAGGCAGACTTCCCCTCCACACCTCTCTCTTCAATGCATTTGCTTCTGCTTGAAACAGCTAACTCATCTGTTGGCATGGACCAATACTGTAAAAATGCAGAGCCCAACAGAGAGAAGGGGAGAAAAGAAATTACCCTACGCTCTCCTGCTCTTAAAGATATGCACAGCACCAGTAACACACCCCTAGGTGACTTATCTTAAAAACCATGAAAGCATTTTCTCACTAGAGCTATGTACACAGCAGGAACCTTGGCATATGGCTTTTAATGAGCTGACGCTGCTATGCCAACACAGTTTTGAGTTGTTGACCCCTTAAAGAGATACAGTTGAGTTCTTTCTTCGCCTTTCCCAGTCCTAATGGGAGTTCTGTGTCTAAGGGACATACCAGGGAATACTTCTGCTTACCTGCAGAAAAGGTGTTTTCTTTCCACAGTGTTCACAGAAACACATGTTCTGACCAGTCAACTCTTCCGGATGGAAAAAGCATTGCAGGCACTCCTCCTAAGAAGACAGAGCAGTTTTCTCTCATCTTATTTCTTTCCTTCAAGTTAGTTTTCTAGGAAGTTCAGCACAAATGTGAGTGGGAACTTCTTCACTGTGCAGTGACAGAGCACTGGCACAGGCTGCACAGAGAGGTGGTGGAGTCTCCTTCTCTGGAGACGTTCAAGACCCACGTGGACACCTACCTGTGCAACCTGGGCTAGGGAGCTGCTTTGGCAGAGGGGTTGGACTCCATGATCTCCAGAGGTCCCTTCCGACCCCTACAATTCTGTGGCATTAGATGCCCCAATTTCCAAAGGCCCTGTTTACAGTGAATTAGGACTGGCAGCTCTCGTTTAGCATTGTACCTCCAAAAATAAAGAGGCTTTAATATAAGTTGGGACACTAAAAACCAAGAGATTCAAAGTCACTAATGACCTTTGACCGTGATCTTCACTGAGCCACTCTTCCGTACCTACCACCATCTGAAGGCAGCAAACATATGACTGTAAAACTTCACCTTACATAGTGACCCTCCTATTATAACTGACTATACAGACATAGTTAAACTATATCGAATGTGCATTCACCTACGTACACATGCATACACATACACTGTGAAATCATTTCTGTTACAATGTGACCAGGACAGTTCTAAAATAGACACTTGCCTCATTACTTCAACAGGTGAAAGAGTATCTTCTTTATAGTCAAAAAAATATCCACAAAGTATCAACAAAATAACATCAACGGGAATGCATTGTTTTAAACCCAATTTTAGAATGAGTATGAGTAGGAAATAATTTTGTGTCTTTCAAGTGGGATATGCATTATGCAACAGATCCCTTTTCTCCTCTTTCTTAGCTCTGGGTGTGATTACATTACTTGAAAACGTAGATTACTGCATGGTGCAAAAAAAGCTGTTGACGTGGGGATATTTCATACTATCCCAAACCTTTGAAGAAGTCTGCTTTATTCTGGAACACCATAAAGAGATCGGGATAAGATTCAGTTGTACACCTGTAACATCCACTCTCTACTTGCCACAGCACCCACATAACCACACCACATAGTTTGATATCAAACTTCTGGATATCAAACAGCAGTATTGTTCTAACAGTAAAAGAACACTGCAGTGGGTAAACACAATGTATCTGGTGAGGGACTAAAACTTATTTAGGGTACTTCACTATGGTAATTAAGCTCTCACAGGTACACATCACCATACAGTGCAAGTCTTTGAATCCTACAGAGTATTTAGTCAACAGCCTTCTCAGAAAGGAGCTTTAAAGATTTATTTTTCCAAAATCAAACAGTAAATGTAGAAGTCCTCAAAACAAGCAAGAAATGCAAATGAGAAAAGGCCTCAGGCAATCTGCAGAGATTCTCTAAATGAGCACTGGGAGACACCAGTCCTGCGGGGAGAAGGCTCTGACATTGAATAGTGGGGAATCTTCTTTCTAAGGTAATAGCACTATCACTGAACTTACCAGAGTCTTCAGCTTGTGAGAACAGGAATCCAGTAATGGGACCGGAAGGGTTAACATGCTGCTGTTCCTCTTTGTTTCAGAAGAGCATGTCTGACAGGCCAGGTGCTCCTGCACACAGACGGTGTACAAATCGCTCAGCTTTCCAACCTGGAGGAGGTAAAAATGACCAAAACAAGGTTTGTGAGGAACACAGCTAAGGTATTTCCCTCTGTGGGTGGAAGGGACACGTCGCTTCACCAAGCACCAGTGCTTTAAGGCTTGAACCCAGATCTGACGTTGACTTATGTGGACTGGATAATTCCCACCATTTAAAGGAGAACAGCTCCTTCCCCTCATCCCCTAACAGAGGTGAAAGACACCTCCTGTAACAAGGACAGCTAAACGTCTGCTTTAAATGCAATTTTATAGTTCTGGTTGGAATAGTAACGGGAACCTGTTTTGTGTATAAATGGAACTATGATACTGATTTGAGGAACAGACACTTTTTTCTTACGTTAAACCATTCTCTTTGGAGGAACTGTCACATGCATAACATACCAAGAGTTATCAATAATGCAGTGCATGTGGTTGACTTCAAAGAATGAAGGAACTGTGTAAAGACATGCCAACCAATACTTACAGAAATTTGGGAAGCAAAGACATGCAAGTCATAACTAAATTTGGTGCTGTTAAAAGATCAGTCTTTTTATTTATTAATAGACTCTCCCATTAGAAAGGAGAAGCTGGCATGCTCTAAACATAGGAAGAACAAAACGGCGATTAAAACTCATGAAGTTTTAATCTATGAAACCAAGGCTGTCCACATTTAAATATGACAGGGAATATTTAGGTGGGAGAGAATTCCAAGAATTTCACTTAGGATAATTGACAATGAATGGGATTCTTCTTGGAGAAACAGAGGAAAGCACAAATGGCAAAGGCCAAAGGGTCTGGGGTTCATTTCAGTGATGGTCCTTACCAGCTCTGGGTTTTTCAACTGTTTCTTTAACAAGTTCCAAATAGTCAGAAAGAGCTGGGCAGCATCATACTGTACAAACACTGGACAAACAGAAAACACAACCTCAATCAGTATTATCAAGAGCACCAAGCATGTTTTCTACAGATGGCAAAGGTAGATTTGTTCTTCCCCATTAGAACCTTTGTTCTGTTCCATTGCCACCTTCTACCAGGGACAGAGCTTAGACTGGAGACAAGCTGCAGAGTCTTCATGTGAGCTGAGCAAACAGTGGGAAAAGATGGGAGGGCTTGAGTGCCCCACTGTGCAACCCAATGCAAGAAGAATGTCCCTGTCAGTAGGACATAGAGCCTAGCATATACCTAGAACCTACCAGAGGACAGGCCTCATTGACGCCCTGCTGAGTTAAGGGTTGCATTTATTTCAGTCCTTCTTAGAAGCAACGTAGGGAAGCTTCTGTTTGCTTTCTTACTTTCCTTATTCCACAAACTCTCCTCCATCCCTTTGCTAAGGCTGTCAAACTCCTGACAGCTGAAACAAAAATGATACGGAGACCTAGCCATATAATATCCACCTGGGGATAAAGCATACAGCTACTGTGCAAGAAGCCAAGGATGATACAGCAATGCCATTGTCATGGTTTTATGATTTTTGGTACTGGTATTCCACATCATAACATCATGTAGTGCATTTAGAGTTAAAGAGTTAATGCTCCAGCTTCATGGATCATCGATAGTTCCAGGTATACCTGTCTCAGAAGAGAAGAAGAACTACATTCCCCAGAGGACTTAGCGATGCTTGGCGTTCTTACGTATTTACGTTCAGAGGGGAAGATAAAAACTGTCTGCGGTCACGGGACACTCTCTTTCCTTTGGGATCGACTCAGCAGTGGGTGCTCGCTGTTGTCTCCCCTTCAGTGTTAGCGTAAGGCCTTCGATTTATCGGACACTCTCTCTTGCTCATTTTATTTGATTTATTAGCTTTAATTCCAATTATATTCTATTAGAGTGTGTTATTTTGCTTTCCTGATATCTATTTAGTAAATTAGTTTTCCTCCTCAGATCGTTGCCGCTGTTTTGTTTCTAGGCCCATCTCCCTTTTCCCTTTTTCCTTTCCCCCCTCCCCTTTCCTGGGGCGTGGGTCTGTGAGTCCCCCGCACCAATCGTCACGGAACCGGGCCGAACCTGCCCGTAAACCGTTGACAGCCATGCTTTGGCTTTCCATTCAGGCTAAAGTGGCATAGTAAGAAAACAAAGACGGTGGGATACAGCTCAACGAATGCGTTGATTAAAACGGCCCAAAAGACAACTACTTCAGGACTAAACTGAGAGGAAAAAAATCAATGTCCGTGAATAAAAAGAAATTATGTTCTCAGTCCGTAATGAATCCAAGATTCAGCAACTGGGAAAAAAGTACATATATGCAAACTACCATCCATATTTGTATACGTAATCAGACCCTCAGAATTCCAATCTTACTGGTCACTTGTGCATGCAACTATTTCTCTCCTTTGTGCCCATGTCAAGATGGGAGAGTAGGTCAGTGAGTTCTCTTAGCACTTATGACAAGGTACAGGAATGGGATCCTTTGGGATTTGGGTGAGCTCAGTATCTTTCCTACATAATCCCTTCTTTCTAATAAGAAATAGCAGCTCTTTCAGTGTTATTGCAATAGCATAGCAAGACAAATCAAGTCATAAGCCATCTTCTCTGTGTCTTGCACAGCCCTTTCACCCCATCCAGTGTCAACAGATATATTGTCCAGCAGGTTGACCATCTTTGTATCCTCTGCACGCCAGCAAAGTAAGTCAGAAGTGAGACCCAGCACGTCACTTGTGACAAGGAGGTAGCTATAAAGAGCACTATGTCATCAGGTACCTACTTCTCGCATTTCTGAATCTCTGAATGAGATGTCAAGGTCTGCACTGCTTTCTAGTGCTTGATAACAAACACCCCCAGTCTGTGCAGGCAGACGTGGGCATGAGGAAGTGGCTGCTTACGTTTCACTCTGTGTGCAACAAGACAGATAGCAAGCTCTCTGGGAGAAACAGCTTTCTGCTTGCCGCACTGCATCTGCTCCAACAGCAAAAGCATTTGGTAGGGGACATTCTTCATCTTTTGTGTAGCACATACTGGCACCGTGATCCTATAAAGAGAAGTAAACGAATGGTAACCAAGCAGCACAATGGAGGAATATTAGATATCACACCTGAAGGAGTAGAGGTGGATGGCACAGATAGCAACTCAAGAAGAACCACAATGGGCGTGTTTTCAGTAAAATAAGGAAAAATGGGAAGCAAACACCTGCACTAGCTCAGCCCACAGTGCAAGATGACACTTCTAAAGCAAAAGGCTATGATTTTAAGTTGGCCCATTTCGGCATAAGGGGTAAACTGAGCAGGACCTGCAGTGCCTCCCGTGCAATGTTATTTACAGCTGATTTCAGAGCTGCTCTTGCCTTACACCTCTTCTTTCCTTCGTTTTCAACATACCCTCAAAATTTCATGGGCAGGTATATCAAAATTATTGAATGCTGAATATACAAAAGAATATACAATTTCAACTGTATGCCAACTGGGAAGCTCCTTATCCTCTCTAAATGTATTGTAGCCAACATGTTTTGCGATATCTTTCTTCAAATAACAATAGTAACCTTCAGTAACAGTTATTTAGCTTTTTTTAATGATAATTTTCATCCCTGGATGCCTGTAACTTGTCTCCTTCCCTCTCTGCACGGTGCTGAGTGTGTAAGAGATTTGGAGAAAGGACTGAATAGGAGCGCTCCACTCAGATGCGTAAAGCTACAGTGAACTGAGCAAACTGGAAACCAGTTATAAGTGAGGCAGACAGAGAAGCAGAAGCCCACATCCTGCTCATAAACAAGTGGAAAGCACTATCAAGCAGAACAAAAAAGCAGTGTATTTGCTGTCTGCTGCCACACTTATTCATCTCTATCAGGAGTTAGCCAGGACAGTGGGGGCCAGAGGCTATGGATCACCAGTATGTACACATTCAGGTGCTTACAGTTAACAGTGGATATGATTAGACAAGGCACATCCTTTAACTATAATATGCTATGATCATACCTGGAACAAAATCACAACCTGCTATGGAAAAGAGGTACAAATCACAAAGACTCAGTTCAAGCCTGCAATGCCTTAGTATGCAAACATTACATGGGAGATGACTAACAAGTAAGAGAACTGCAACTTCTATCTTTGCAGGCACAGTGGAGTACAGCTCTTTCCAAGTGAGCTGAAAGTACTTAACACCTCTTAATGAGCCTGTCCTTCAAATGAATGTCCCATATAAAAAAGGAACAGAAACAATGGGGCAACAATAGAACCATCTCAGACAGTTCAAGCAGGCAGTACCTTCGCAGTATCTTTGTGAAGTGTATGTTCATGAAGAACACTTGGAGCAGAGAGTTCAGACAGCAGGTCTGCCCAATGTTGTACAGTCCAACAGCTCCTGTAGGCACAGGAAAAGAGGAAGTGAGTCGAAAGACAGGTAACAAGAAAAGACAGTGAGAATGGTGGTGAATGGAGTTAAATCCAACTGGTGACCGGTCACAAGTGGTGTTCCCCAGGGGTTGGTACTGGGGCCTGTCCTACTCAACATCTTTATTGATGACCTGGACACCAAGTTGGCTGGAAGTGTCAGTCTGCATGTGGAAAGCAAGGCCCTAAAGAGGGATCTGGTCAGGCTGGATAGCTGGGCTGAAGCCAATGGGATGAGGTTCAACAAGTCCAAGAGCTGGGTCCTGCACTTTGGCCACAACAAACCCAGGCAATGCTACAGGCTTGGGGCAAAGTGGCTGGAAGGAAAGAAATGGACCTGGGGGTATTGGTTGATGCTTGGTTGAACATGAGCCAGCAGAGTGCCCAGGTGGCCTTAAAGGCCAGTGGTATCCTGGCTTGTATCAGAAATAGTGTACCAGAAGGACCAGGGAAATAACTGCCCCCTGTACTCAGCACTGGTGAGACTGCACCTCGAGTACTGTGTTCAGTTTTGGGCCCCTCACTGCAAGAAAGACATCAAGGCCCTGGAGCATGTTCAGAGAAGGGCAACAAAGCTGTGAGGGGTCTGGAGCAAAGGTCTTATGAGAAACAGCTGAGGGAGCTGGGATTGCTCAGTCTGGAGAAGAGGAGACTCAGGGGAGACCTTACTGCACTCTGTAACTACCTGAAGGGAAGCTGTAGTGAGCTGGGGGTCGGCCTCTTCTTTCTTGTAACCAGTGACAGGATGAGAGGGAATGGTTTCAAGTTATGCCAGGGGAAATTCAGTCTGGAGGTTAGGAAATACTACTTCTCTGAAGAAGTGGTCAGGTGCTGGAATGGGCTGCCCAGGGAGGTGGTGGTGTCACTGACCCTTGAGGTACTTAAAGAACATTTAGACACTGTATTGAGGAACATGGTTCAGAGAGAACTATTGGTGATAGGTGGACGGTGTGACTGGAGAATCTCGTAGGTCTTTTCCAACCTTGGTGATTCTATGATTTAAAAGACAGCAAACTTATCTTTGCACATATTCATCTCAGATGTCTCCCAGTTCCTACACTTTCACTCCTCTCATAACACACTTAAAATAAAGAAAATAGATACCAAAGGCTGCCTGTATGAGCATTTTCATTCAGCCTTTTAAACAGCTGGGCATAACAACAAAATAAGGAGCTGCAGGTAGGGACCACATGTTAACTGTCTACGATATAATCTTCAAGATCCCTTTCAGCCTACCTCTGCTATTTTTTTTGTCTCAGTTTTGAAGAAAGGATCTAGCCTGAGAGAAGTGAAAAAAGCAAGTCACAGCTGTTTGTGCTGCATACAGAAAGAAAGTGTATTCTGTGCCCCAAAGCAATACTACTGAATCATCAAAAAGGAAAAGTTTGTCTTCTGAAGTCAGGAGAAAGGAAATGAGACAGAAACTCAGAACAATCACGAAATGCATACAACCAGTGGTAACAGGAGATATATGTGATACAGAACTGAATATACACTTGAAATACTGAAGGCAGCCTTTAGAAGCCAACCTACTGATGCAGCATAGTAACCAGGACCTACTCTACAGTTTAGCAAATCTATAGGCAAAGCTGGCTGCACTTAGAAAAAGGCTGCCATCTACTTACTCTCTGCTGCAATGGCAGTAAAAACAGTTAGACGGGGGAAAATCTCTGAGATCCTCATGTAAGTCCTTATTAAAACCTAAAATGGTTACTTGGCAGTGCAAAATGAGAATCATCTGCATATTCCTCAGAAAACAATGGCCAAGGACAGAGAATGGAACAGAAGGCGTTAGAGACAGAAAATAAGTGTGCAAAGAATAGACAAAACATGATTACCATTTCTTAAGTCTGCAGCACCAAAGACTGATAGTAGCTTGCAGTCTTTGCTCTTCAGCTCTTTGTTTTCCTCCTTAGAATTTTCTTCTTCTGCCTTCATGGTCTCACTTGGTGATATCTCTAGTTTCTTCCAGCTTTCTTGATGCCCACCTCTTTGGCCCATCAATAGTATTGTATGTACAATCACAGAAGGGCTGCAGAAGGACACAGAAAGATCAGAAAGACAGAGAACACCCAAAAACACGCAATTTGTCTCTCTATTTGATATTTTCTTGATGAAAAAGACGGAATGGCAATAAAATTAGTAGGATTGCTGCAATAAAGTCTGGTACATGTAAATAACTATGGGCATGGTAACTGGGCAATATATCAGCAAGGTAAAATACATGGAGCTTGTTGGCAATTGCACATCTGGACTTCCTTCTGTGACTAAGTAAATGATCCTCTAGCTCCACAGAAATAGCTCCACCTAACCAAGGGAATTTGAGACATACCGACCTGTTCAAGATTCAGTGAATAATATGTCAGATGTTCAAAACCTCAAATGTCAAATGTTGCAAAACTCCTCCATTTAGTAAAAGTAATGCCCAAGTATTCAAAGGAGAAAATTTCACCTTCTCTAATCTTCTGAGTTGGTATTTTCTGGTTGATTTACTTTCTGGTTGGGCTGTCTGTTTTATTTTTAAGCACCACAGTCATAGCACTACCGTAGCACTTTGTATTTTAATTTTTAAAGGCATTTAAGCATCTAAATATCATTTTCATTTCACGCTTCTTCAAACAATCACAGAGGAACTGTTTAAGCAAGAGAACAATCATAATGCCTTGAGTTTGAATGGACCATTACTCTAACAGACCCTTATGATTCAGCAACTGACACTTTAAGTAAAACCCAAAACAATCACTAAACTAAAGGGAAATAAAAATCACAGTGTCCTACACTCATGTTCGCTAAACATCATCATATTTGATGAAGAAACTCAGACAATGAAAGATAGATTCAAGAACACTGCTTTTGATATGGAAAAGCAGTGATTTGAACAGCTATTCAGGAAAAGCTAAACAGGATTCAATTTATTCTTATGCAGAACAGTCAGAACTCACGCTGCTTGTTTCCTGGAAAGGGCTTAACTCAGCATTCGGGATTCTGAAATTTCGTCCAAAGAAGGAGTGCATCTTTGTGTGCAGTGGGTTTATTTGCTGTGTATCAGCAAGAGTGTGAGTAATGCAGTCAGCCAGCAAAGGTGCAGGAGGAGACAGGAAGAAGGGAAAAATGATCAGCAAAGTAGAGGGAGCTGAACAGCAGCTATGGGTGTGCTGGAGGTAAGGAGAACTTGTAAGACACAGCTTTTGGTTGGATTAACGGTGGGATGAACAAGCAAGCTTAGAGCTAGGAAGCTTTGGGTGACTTCAGAAGTAGGTGGAATGACATTGGTGCAGGAAGATGCAGGGGTCTACAGAGACGGAAGGATTTGGATCTGTGGTTTGATGAAACTCTCCCCCAGGCACCCAGGTCCTGCTAACAGGAACCCTGGCTTGGGAGCAAGGACAAGACCAGAACTTCCCAACCACTGCATGAAACTGCCTTGTCTCAGCTATAAAAAAATACAGTATTCCTAAGATTTGCACGATTTTCCTGCATAAATTTGTAAGAAATCTGGTGAGCTGGCAGAGGACTAGAGGGGAAGGCTCCCCTCTAACCCTAATTCCTCCCCTCTTACTGAAGGGGCAGGGTCCCTTCTCTGTTTACCTGGTAGATGAGCGGGACTGCTCATTACTGCTCACCCAGTGCACGTGGCTTAGCAGGGCTGAGTGACCACGTTAACTCCAGGCAGACAGAAGGCAGTAGCCATGTCTGCTTCTACATTTCACCCCATAATCAACAAGCNTGTCGGATTTCTCGGCATCACCCTCTTGCCCATCCTCTCAGTCAGCCTGGAGTCTTTCACTGTGCACCACAACCTGACTGTCCGCTCAGGATACCAGACTCACAAGACAAATCCCCATGACCTCTTCACACCTCTTGTAAGACAGTGCTCTCAGCCCCAGTGTCCCTGTGGTCTTGTTGCCCCATGGCCACCTAAGCCCTCTCTGCCTGAGGATGGCCTCTGTCCCTGGTCGCCAATCACCCTTCCCATCAACATCACTCCTTTATCCTCATGGGGTACAGGCTGCCAGGGGACACAGGGTAGCTCCCCAAGATAACGGCCACCCCAAGTAGATGATCCAGTGGCTGGTAACCCTGCCCACAGCAGGGGACTAGAGCTTAATGATCTTTAAAACGTCTTCCAACCTAAGGCACTCTAGGATTCTATGGTGGCCTCAAGGAGATGATGGCGGCCCCAAGGTGTAGCTAGCTGCAGGTCTGAGAGATGGACTTGAGCCCTTCTCCTGACACGACTGAAACGAGACCTTCCACTCCTCTGTTGACTGACGTGTTTGCTCAGCTCCCTTTTATTTCTCTCCCTTTTAATGCACATTTTTGTTCATTAAATAACATCTCTGCTGAACCAGACAAAAGCAACCATTCCAGCCGCTACAAACGCCCATCATTTGCACCCCTCCTGACTGCGTGCCCACTAACCAGCTCAGTACGTTAGTAGTCCAGAAGACCGCGACGAACCGCGCACGGGATGGCTCTCCTCGCACTCTAGGGCTGCGGCTCTCCGTAGTGACAAGCAGTCTTAAAGTTTTCCTACCGGTTCCTGCAGCACCTCGAGCCCTCGGAGCCACGGCCGACCTTCAGCCCTCCCCCGGGTCGTCGCACAGCAGCAGCGGCCCAGGAAGGCTCACCGCCCGCGACGCTGCCCGGCAGAGTGCCGCCCTCCTCCCCCCCGGCTGCGTCAGAGGGAGCGAGCAGCGCCCGCAACGCGGCGCGGTTTTCGTTTCCCGCTTAGCTCTGCCCCTGGATAGAAAGTGAAACCGGGCTCCGCTTCGCCCTGCCCGCCGCCAGGGGCAGATGAGGCGAGGAAGAACCGGCGCCATCCTGGGGAGGCGGCAGTTTCGGCCGCGTTCCGTCCAGCTAAGGAAAGAGCGAGCTTTTAAGGGAGAGTGAGAAGCTCGGCCGTGTGGGAAACGAGCTTTCCTCATGCAGTTCCTCAGGTGGTTGGTTATTCCTGAGCACACAGCATCACTTCCTTTTAGCAACAAAAGCAACAAGAAAGCCGAACTCTTGAGAACTCCCACAGCAACCTGATAAATACCTCATTTTAAATAACCCCAATAAACTTGCTTAGAAAATTAACACCTTTTGTAACCTCAGAGTCTAACCAGTTGTACACTTAAGTGAGCCACGGACCCAAGAAGGGTATAGGTGAATGTCAGCGCAGCGGTAAACAAGATTGCTCAGCCACAGAGTAGCTCCAGTTCCACCCCATGCTGAATGATGCCTCACCTCAGTGAGTCCAATTACATCCAGACCAGCAGGATTCTGGATGTCCACTCCTGGATGGCATCTCACCTGGAGTACTGTGGCCAGTTCTGAGCAACCTGGTACGAAAAAAGACCGGGACATCCTGGAAAGAGTCCAGCAGGGGGCTACAAAGATGATAAAGGGCATGGAACACCTCCCTTATTAGGAAAGGATGAGCGATCTGGGTCTGTTCAGCCTTGAAAAAAGAATTAGAGGGGAACTGATCCATGTCTATAAATATCTAAGGAGCAAGAGGCAAAGGGACAAGGCTGGACTCTTCTCAGCACAGGGTGGCGACAGGACAAGGGGAAATGGACACAAACTGAAGCTCCGCCCAAATGTGAGGGGGAACTTCTTCACAGTGCTGTGATGGAGCACTGGCACAGGCTGCACAGAGAGGTGGTGGAGTCTCCTTCTCTGGAGATGTTCAAGACCCACCTGGACGCCTACCTGTGCAACCTGGGCTAGGGAGCTGCTGTGGCAGGGAGTTGGACTCAGTGATCCCTAGAGATCCCTTCCAACCCCTACAATTCTGTGATACTGTGATTCCTCTTCTTCCAGAGCATCAGTTGGATAAATGAAGCAGTGCGGTGCCCTGTTTGGGGGTTCCACAATTTGGGGAGCAGCTGTCAGCCCAGCTTTGCACCACACAAGGAGATAGGAGAGCTGAGAGGTGAGTGATGCTGCCCTGGTGGCTGGGGAAATGCTGTGTGTGAAGTAGGTGTTTTAGTATCTATGTGAAATAGGTGGAGTCTCTTGGGGGCCAGGAGTGCGACTCACTGTGCAGTTTAGCGTTGTGCATCCACTTAACCTTTATTCAGGAGCTCCAGAGAGCCCAGAGGCAGCACTTCCTTCCCTTGCAGCTGCCACCAGATGTTTATTGTCCATATCTGAATTGTACAGACATTTAGTAGTTACAGACTGAATGCAGGAGCTGAATGTGGAAGGCCCTTGTGATAAAGTTTCTGCAGCAAAGATACTTTACAAGGCATTGTGCGACATAATCATTACAGGGGAGTTGAACTAAATGGCCTTTAAAGGTCCCTTCCAACTCAATTGATTCTGTGATTCTATAAGTATTCTCATTACTAGCATACTGTTTGTGCAGAAGAGGCCCCAGCTTCACACCCTCTGGGCAGGGTATGAAGAACCTGCACATACAGCCTGGCTCTTGCAGCGAGAGCTCTTCAGCCGAGGTAGAAGTAGCAGTGAAAAGCTTCCTGAAATATCACATGGGCAGATCAAAGTATCAATAGAGGCTTGTGGGCTGAAGGGTACAAATGACTCAGCATCTTTCCTGTGGCTCCCGTGAATCATTTTGACAATGACTTAGAGTTATTGGTTTTCACTTTATTACTACTTTGTGTGAAGTCTGCCTGATAAAAGAAAGAGAAAGAACTGCGTAGCTGTATGTTGCCTTGGAGAAGTTAAACCAGCTAAGTAGAGTGCAAGTTGGTACCAGAGATTACCTAAGAGCTAGATCTGGAAGTCTTAGTGGACAATGAGTTGAACGTAAGCCAGCCATGTACCCTTGCTGTAAAGAAGGCTAAAGGTATCTGGGCTGCATTAGGTACTGCTAGCAGACTGTGGGAGATGATTCTTCCCATCTGCTCAGCACTGGTGATGCCACTGGAGTCCTCTGTCCACTGCTGGGCTATTCAGCACAGGAGACGTAGTCATACTGGAGAGTATCCAATGAAGGGCCACAGAGATGGTTGAGGAACTGAAGTATCTCATCTCTCCTCTGATGAAAGGCTGAACTGAGAATACTTAGCCTAGAGGAGAGAAGGCTCAGGGGAAATCTTATTAATGTGCATAAATACACAAAAAAAGAGTGAAAACAGGACAGAGACAGGCTCTTTTCAGTCACACCCATTAAAGGTTATGACGGAATGGGTGAAAACTGGAACAGAGGAGTTTCTGTCAGAACAGCAGAAAGCACTTCTGTGCTGTGCAAGTGACCGGCTTGCTCAGAGAAGTTGCAGAGTCTCCCTGCTGAGAAATACTCAAAAGCTGTCTGCTCTCGGGGACCCTCCTCTGGGTGGTCCTGCCTGAGTAGGGTGTTGGACGAGATGGTTTCCAAGGGTCCCTCCCAGTGTCAGCTATCCTGTGATTCTGAGATTGCCCAATTGTTAATGAAGATGTTGAAGAAAACTGGATCCAGTACTGATTCCTGAGGTGTGCTGCTAGTTACTGATCTGCAAATAGGCTTTGCATCTCTGATCCCCACCCTCTAGACTCAACTGTTCAACCAGTCTTCAGTCCATTTCTATGTCTGCTTATGTAGCCTGCACTTTAACAGCTTCTCTTTGAGTATCTTGAAGATCTGACCAGAGACCATCAAAAACCTTATCGAGGTCTAGGTAGACTATATTCACTGCTCTTCTTGAAGATAGGAGTGGCATTTGATTTCTTCCAGTCTTTGGGCACTTCACCCAGTAGCCATTATCAAAAATTATTGAGAATGGACTCTCAAAGATGTCTGCCAGTTCCCTCAGCACTTGTGGTTGCATCCCATCCAGTCTCTTTATCTACATAAAAAAGTTGCTGTGGTTTTTCCTAGTCAAGAAAGATCGTCATTGCCTAATAAGATGTGAATCCTATAAATCCAGGTTCTTTTATTTCTACTTTGAATGATCTCTGAGTGAACATTCAGATGCCTGCATTGCATGCTCACTTGCAGGTGGTCCACTAAATAAAGATGACATCATGGTCTGATGGATAAAGTAGAGAATGCTGCTTGCAGAGGAAGAACCACTCAGGTAAAGAATACTGAAATGTTTAAGACTCATTAGGTATTACGAAAAACAAAAAAAAATGCTATTTGTTTATGTTTGTCAGTTTGTTTGTTGTTTTTTTTTAAAGGAGGCAATTTTCTCATTTAAAGAATTTCACAGACAAAAAAAATATTTCATCTGCTGCAGCTGTAATGCTTTTGGACCCACCAAAAGGGATATTTGTTTTCAAAGCACAGATACTCATCTCCCAAGTCTGTAAAAGATCCTTTGCTTTAACATTTGTGATGAAAACGTTTGATTTATCAGAAATGACATTTCAAAGAAGAGTGAAATGTCTGTTTTAAGTCAGTTGGTTGAAGGTGAATTAGAACATAATAAACCACAGAGCAGAGGAACCATTTCTCCATTTCCATTATTTTTTGACATGCCAAAAAGAAAAAAGAAAAGGTATGTCAAATTTAAATGTGAAAACTATACTGTTTGACTGTAATGCATTGTAAGCTTGCCTATATTGGATTATCATGTTTTAACATGTATTAGAGTTTTAAAAAGCTTACATTAAATGTGCAAGAGAGGAAAGCAAGTGGTGGAGCATTACTATGACTACAGGACAATTTACCTGTGATTCATGGAGCAAAAAAAAATGTCTTTGCATGATTCCTCCTATATTGCTGTATATTATAAACAAAGGTGTGACATAATCATAGACATATGCAGTAACGTGATACAGAGACAATTCTGTGCTCACTGGGAACAAGATGTATTTTAAAATTGCTCCCCATTATTTTCATCTTCAAATGAGTCAGTTCCCACTTCTTCATAGTCCTTCTCCAGGGCAGCCAGGTCCTCTCGGGCCTCTGCAAATTCTCCTTCCTCCATGCCTTCACTTACATACCAATGGACAAAGGCTCTCTTGGCATACATGAGATCAAACTTGTGGTCAAGCCTTGCCCAGGCCTCTGCAATGGCTGTGGTATTGCTCAGCATGCAGACTGCTCGCTGAACCTGGGCTAGGTCTCCCCCAGGAACTACTGTAGGAGGCTGATAGTTGATCCCAACCTGGAAGTAGGAGTATGAGAGAAGTATGAAAAAGGCAATAGCAGAAAACAGTAAGGAAGTGGAAAAAATGAATACACTTACAGTTGCTGAGATAACATAGTACCACTATCAAATGGCTATCAAAGGTTATACATGATATATGAGATTTAATTGCTGGATACTAATTCTGTTTAATGTACACTGAAAACTTCCTAGCTTTTTTAAGAGCTAATCAACACTGAACATACAGTTGCACCAAGGTACAAACTAATACAGAAAGCTGGTTCCCCGTTAAAAGTATTTGGTTTCTTAAACTAGATATATGCATAACAGATGTTTTACTACTGTCTGTATTGCTGTAGAAATGATGTTTGTCGACATTCTATGGAGCCAGAGGAGGGAGGCCGTGTAATATTTCTGTGTGAGAGGGTTGACTGACAGCTTCTGTAATACCAGCATTTCCTTTATTGAATGTATTGACTTTGGTATTTCCTTAGTTCTAGTTGCTGCTTCAGAGAGCATGCTCACTTGCTTTCTCACAATTCAAGTCTGAATTTAGTATGACTTTAGATTTGAACTCATACACATGGATTCAAACTTATATAAATATCTACAAATCTGAGCCATTGGGATTTCTGAAGGAGAAAGGGCATATTTTATACCCATAAACCTTTTATAGGTTCATTCTTCTCACAAGTGAAAAGCATGCAAGATCTAAAGCTTTAAATACAAGATTTCAGCTGGACTTCAAAGGTAAAACTCATGGCATTCTCACCTTGAATCCTGTTGGACACCAATCAACAAATTGGATGTTTCTCTTGGTCTTGATGGCAGCAATTGCTACATTGACATCTTTGGGAACTACATCACCACGATAGAGCATGCAGCAAGCCATGTACTTCCCATGCCGTGGGTCACACTTCACCATCTGGTTGTTGGGCTCAAAGCAGGAGCTGGTGATTTCAGCCACTGAGAGCTGCTCGTGATATGCTCTTTCAGAAGAGATGATGGGCGCGTAGGTCACCAAGGGGAAGTGGATGCGTGGGTAAGGCACCAGGTTTGTCTGGAATTCTGTCAGATCCACGTTGAGGGCACCATCAAAGCGCAGTGACGCGGTGATGGAAGAGACTATCTGGCTGATCAGGCGATTGAGATTAGTGTAAGTTGGGTGCTCAATGTCTAGGTTTCTGCGACAGATGTCGTATATAGCTTCATTGTCCACCATGAAGGCACAGTCTGAGTGTTCCAGGGTGGTGTGAGTGGTGAGGACGGAATTGTAGGGTTCCACCACAGCGGTTGAGACCTGAGGAGCTGGGTAGATGGCAAACTCTAGTTTAGACTTCTTTCCATAATCCACGGAGAGGCGTTCCATCAGTAAAGAGGTAAAGCCAGAGCCGGTGCCTCCACCAATGCTGTGGAAGATGAGGAATCCCTGCAGTCCAGAACAGGCATCAGTCTAGAAAACAAAAGATAAAGTGAAAGAATAGGAGCCAAAAAAGAAGACTACATCTACTGCATTTGCTTATTCTGAGGTGAAGGAGGGAGCAGTCATCAGCAATATTCAGCACATATTTCAGGTCAGTATTTCTTGAGAAAGAGCTGATGATAATCCTGCTCTTTGCTTCCTTCACTGGCTCAACTTTGACATAAAAATTGGTCTCTCAACGGTGAACTTCTCTCCCTGAACTCCACAGTTCTTTCAGTTCATCTAACTGAAACCAGCAACATAGAACTATGTAATCTACCCTTCTATGTCAATGTTGGTGTTTTAGAGCTATGCTGATGATGAAAAATAATCAGAACCATCTTTTAAGAATATCTGAAACCATACAGCTGGGAAATGACTACTGGTCTTCTTTCACAGAGTAGTAATGATGTTTCTGTACATCTTGCAGTTGCTTTTCTGAACTGATTCAGCTTTCCTACTGTGCACTTCTTCCTTCAGTGGAACCAAAGTGCTATTACAAACCTACGAGGACTTACCAGCTTACGAACTTGATCAAGCACTATATCAATGCTTTCTTTGCCAACAGTGTAGTGGCCACGAGCATAGTTGTTTGCTGCATCTTCCTTTCCAGAGATCAGCTGTTCTGGATGAAAAAGCTGCCTGAAGGTGCCAGCCCGCACTTCATCTGACAAAGAAAGAGAAATTATAAGAAGCTGTATGACTATGCTCCAGTGCCAACAAGCTGGTTGTTGTTGGCAGTGGTGCCAGCTTTCAGTCATGGGGGGTCATGACCCAAAAACGACCCAAAAAAACATATCCCGATTGAGAGAGGGAAACTAATGGAGAAGGAAACACTTCCCTAAGAATTTTTGTTGCTATTGTTGTTGCATTCTGTTTATTTGTTGTGGGACATCTGTCATAGCTGTTCTTTTCTCAAGAAGAGCTTGTTAGTTAGTTGTACTAACAAGAGGGCAGATCAGCAGAAAAACAACAACAAAAAAAGTGACTTGGAAGAAGAAAATCTGGTTCCTAATTTTAAGGATTTCCATTTTTCCTGGAAGGAAACTGCCAGGTTTTCTCTTTGAATCCAAAGTGGAGAAAAGCAGAATTCAGATGGCAAAAATGTCATGATAAAGGAAACCAAGAGTTAACAGTTTCCGCAAAGAAGAGAAAACTGTGTGTACTAGCTATTAAGCAGCTGGGGATCCTGCCATTCTTAGGTCTGTAACACCTGTAAAGATAATAACATCATGTCAGAATGTGACATTCAGTGTCACAGTAAAATTAATTTTATGCAGTCTCGTGGTAGACACACTACGAAGGATGTGATTCTTTGCTGGAGACTGGTGACACACTGTGGAGATACTGAGGAAGAGTAAGCCCTTCTCTGTTTTCTGGGTTCATACTGACCTACTACGGTTGGTTCCAAGTCCACTATGACAGCTCGTGGCACATGCTTCCCAGTGACAGTTTCGTTGAAAAATGTGGTAAAAGAGTCGTCGTAGTTGAGTTGACTGTGTTGTTTCTTGAAGGTGCCATCTGGCTGAATGCCATGCTCCAGGCAGAAGAGTTCCCAGCATGCATTTCCTGTCTGAACTCCAGCCTGGCCAACGTGAATAGAGATGCACTCACGCTAGAGGGAGAGAACAGAGAGATAGGGTCAGGAAAATTAATGTGCTTTATCATTCCTTATTCCTAAGTTACTTTTCCCCTAATATAACTTTTCAAAAAAAAAAAAAAAAAAAGCAAAAAAAAAATTGTCACATTTCCTTCATTTGTTCAACTTCATGATTGAGACTGTACATATACAGACCAATGCCTGGGACAAATTTTTAACAGATTGAGATCTTTGTGCTGTAATACATGAAAACAAGCAAAAAATAATAATTTCAGCTATACAAAACCTGCCTTTCCTCCTGTGAATTGGCTATACTGAAGAACACATCCCACTTCAGTTTATTTTTACTTCTGGCTGGAACCTGACACAGTCATATGGTATCTTTCAACCATATGTAACCCAAGACAGGTGATGTCTTTGGATCCTTTTACCCCCTGATACCACACCAGAGTGGAAACTTGGAGGAACTGCTTTCAGCAATATTCACCTCAGGAAATGATTTCAGATTCTTTTGGTTAAAACTAATGCTCTTTCAAGATCCTGACCCAGCTGTGAATTTTGCACTGCAGGTTCACTGCTTATTAAGTGAGTGTCACAGCATATAATGTGCTTATTTACATAATTCTGAGCGTAATTCCAGGTGGTGACCTGGAACTTTATTGAAAGGAAAACAACATATGTAGTACCAGGCTTAACTAAGCAGATGCCAATTGCTCAAAAGCCTTAACACATATAGTACAGGGGGTCTGGTGCTTTATTCAGTAAGTTCAGAAAGAAAATTATAAAGGAGAGACTTCTGAGTTGGTCCAGAATAATATGACACTGTGGAGGGAAAGGCAGTTTTGTAAGTAAAGGTGGTTTCAGACCACGTGGAGTCTTTCAACCTCATTTTCTGCTTTGGAGCAACTGTAATTATGATCTTCTGTGCTTCACGTTTGTGGTATCACTGGCCCTAACTATGCTAGTGAGTAAAAGTGACAGAGTGCTCTGTACTGATTGATAATTAACACACACACTGGCATAATTTTGGATTGTGCCAGCTTGTACTTTCTCAGGTAACGCCACTCAGAGGACAGCTCATTGTTGAGAATGGTTTCCAGTGAGCAGCTCACACTGACCACTGCCTGGTTTCGGAGCAAGAGAGAGATGTATAAATATGACGCAGGCCATCCTAGCTGGCCTCGAGGCAAGAGAGTGGTCCTTGCTCATTTTGAGTTTGTAATGTAGATATATCCAATGATGTAAGAGCAGATGTGGCCAGTTAACTTGTTGTCTATAATTGCTTATCCTGCAAAATCATCCTGTGATCTGACATTTATCTTCCCCAAAAACCCAATCCTCTGGCAGAATGCACGACCAACATCATCTCTGAAGCAGTTTTCTTCACAAATTGACAGTGTTTGCATTTTACAAAGAGAACCAAATATAATTTTTCGGAACCAAGTGGCATTTTAGAAGTCACTCCTGCCACATGTTGTCATTTTCAGAAGTTCAGATGAATACAGAAAATCAGTTCAAGTATTTCATCCAAGGAAATATATTATTTCTATTCAATACTCAATTTAAGTTGCTGACTGTGAGAACTCATTTGCAAAAGCGTGTGTAATGTGCTTCCAAGTACACTTGTGTAACCTTGTGTTTTTCAACTGAGTTTTGCAAAAGTGAGGCATCTGAGTGCTGGTCTTCACAGGCAAGTATGTTGCAGTGGAGCTGCAATCTGGAGGATTAGTTGGGAAACGCTGAAGGCAGAATTGGGTTTAGTATTATTTAATTAACTGATTAATTAATGCTGTTTTGGCACAGTGCAGGCTCTTGCTTTTCGGTTAGATACTTGTGTGGATCTACAAGGCTGACAGCAAGAAAAAAGAAGCTCTGTCTTTTAAACACAGAAATGAGGCAAGGTAACTTTTTAATAGACTCTCTTATAGAGCAAAGCTACAATTAAAAGTCATGCAGTGCTTGGAACCTTTTCTCAAATCAGTAG
>VXAB01004244.1:951-13405 GCA_013399175.1 Odontophorus gujanensis | reverse complement strand
TTCCCCCCCCATGAATGTCATGCTGTATATTGTAGCAGGCACAGGGAAGTGTCTCCGTGTCTGAGCACAGCACATGCGCCCATCTAGTAAGCTGTCTTCCTGTGTGGTGGGTTTGGCTGTGGCTGGCTTCCAGATGCCCTTACAGCCAGTCTCATATCTTGCCCTTGACAGAACACAGGAAGAAGATAGGATAGAAAACTCCTCGGTAGAGATAGACACAGGGTTACTGCCATGGCCAGTCTAGATTTAACAGATTTACTTTCGTTACAAAATAGAATAGGATGGCGACAAACAAAACTCTAAATTCACTTTTCCACCTGCACTCTTTCCAGGGTTGGCTTCATTCCTAGTCCTTTTGCCTTCCCGAGCAGCTCGAGTGGTGGTGGGGTGGTTGCAGTCAGTCCGTAACAGTGTTTGTCTCTGATGCTTCTTCTTCCTCATTACTTCTTTGCTCCAGTATATCTCCTTGCCACAGGGCACAGTGCTCCAGAAATGGACTGCAGACAGCGTACTTAACATCTTAACCTGTTTCTCGAAGTTTTTTTCCTCAAACATCTGGATTAAGCTTTGATTTCCAGCTTTGCTTTGCAGAAGTCTTCGGTTCTGATGTAAACTTTTCCTTTGCCAAGTTATCCAAGTCATAGTTCGTAACTTTTTTAAAAGCTATGAATGCATCTGTTACTGCTTACATGTTTTAGCCCACCCGAACTATTTACTAGTCTTTTTAATTTCCTAACACATTTGAATTATTTTGTAATTTTCTGATAATCTGAGACTTCATCTGAATTACATTTTTCTTTTCTCTATGGAAAATAGTGCTACTGTTCTATTTTAGTGACAGCAGATCTTCTTTTAGCAGCCATGTACTTGGAGCTATGGGGCAGAATTCTTCAAATTTCTCAGTCACTGAAATTATTTCCCCCTCCAGAGGCTGGCTCAGAGCCTAATCCAGGGTATTTACATCTACCTCCGCGGAATTGCAGGGACAAACTGGTGCTGTTCCATCATGTGGATGCCTCTTCGGTGAAGACTCTCTTCTATTTGCTTATTCTCTGCAGTTTGCTAAAGCTTGGCCCAGGTATGTTTCTTCAGTAGAAGGGACATCTCTTCCTGTGAAGAGGACTTAGAAGAGTTGTTGCCACCAGAGGTGGGGCAGGTGGATTTTTATGTGGAGGGTAGAAGCTCTCTGGTTATGTTATGGGGAAAATGATAACCAGACTGGGCAGGAAGAATGAAGGAAGAGAGCCTGCTGGGAAGGCATGATGCTTGCTCCAGCAGGTTGCAAGCCACTGGGCTGTTCAGAACAAGGCTTGGAGGAAAAAGCTGCCTGGCATGCTCAGGGCAGTTATTTATAAACCAGCAGTTTGTATGTGCTCTGCTTGATTGAGCTGCTCAGAGTTCTACATTTAGAAAGTATTGTTTTCCTGGTTTGCATTAGTGTAAGGCAACATTTTTCACCAATAAAGTCTTCTGCCCTTCTTTAGTGCTACCTCTCAGTCCTGTATAGGAGTACAAATGGAATTGTTTTCCTTTCTTTAAAAAATGAAAAAGGAAAATTTTGCAGCTGCCTGTTATTCATCTGCATGCTATCTTTTGCAAGGACACTGGGTACCGAAGTTTGTCATGTCAGAGTGCAGGTGTGAATGTTGCAGAGGGCACTGTGGAGATGTAAAGGAGTGACATCTTTTCAGTGGAGCTTCCTTGTCATCTTAAACCATCTTTCACTTACCCTTGAGCTGTGAGTTGGTCTGGACTGCTATTCCATTAGGATTCCCAAACCATACAGTGCCAGAAATAGCTCAAAAATGATCACATGTGAAGTGAGAAAAGTGAAAGGGATAGCATGCCACCTAGTTCAGACAATAATTAGCTTTGCTGTGGAGTATGCAAAATTAATTCATCTCTAAGTCTGGGTTGCTGCTGCTCGTTGCTGAGATAAATACATACAGATACTCAGCTGAGGATGCATTCTGCTTCCTGGTCTGCACTGGAGCTTGTGATAAGGTCAGGAACTGGAACTTTTGATTTTTCTGTTTTATTGGAGGAAAAAAAATGTGTTCAGTGAAAGATTAGCTGAAAAAACAAAATTTGCTATGGTTACAGAAGAGAATGTGGAAAAAAATTTAAATGTGAACAAGTTAATCTATAATCCTTGAAGCAAAAAGGAGGAGAAATCAAAGGAAAGATTTAAAGTTCTTCAAATAAAATATGAATTTTGATAAAGTTAGATGGCTGTGTGAATGTTATTTAAACATCAGTTAGTGAAATGCTTCACAGTTAAGCAACAGCTATGTAACTGCTGCCAATTCAGAATTCTGTTAATATAGCTATACCTTGCAAAGCTGTAAGTCACTTGTGATATTTACTGATATGAGGTGTACAGGCACAGAGTAGTTTGATAATATCACCAATACCCAGGAGTGGAACTGAGAAGGATCATCATTCCCTTTGGTTGGATATTGGAGAAACTTCCCTGAAAGAGCGATTAGACTCTGGAATAAACTGCCCAGGGAAGTAGTTGAGTCTTCATCCCTGGAGATGCTCAAGAAACTTGTAGATATTGTACTAAAGGACATGTTTTTTGATGAAATATTGTTGGTAGGTGGATGGTTGGACTGGGTGACCTTGAAGGTCTTTTCCAACCTTGGTGGTTCTATGATACTATGATTCTACAATACTGTCTCTATAAAACACAATAGACACATAGAAATGTTAATAGTTCAGTTGTGCAAAAGAGGGTGGTTATAGTTTTAGGGAGTATGAGGAAATGAGGTGAAGATACCCTGGCTTATGTTCCTTTATGAGCTGTGAAAATATGATACTTGCAAAACAAATATAGTTTTGAGCCAGCAAGATCTCAGTTTCCTCAACTGAAATGTTGTATTTCCTGATTGAAGGGGAAGTGTATTACTTTGCTTTGTGCTGTAGTTTCTTCATTAGTGGGATAAGAGCTGGAGGAGAACATTGTATTTGACTAATAAATAAATAAATAAATAATAAGATACCTATGAGGTATTGTCTCATTCTACTCAGTAGGCTTCGAGGGAGGTGAATATATTTCTGTCTCCTGAATCATGCCTCCCTTAGTTAATAGGGGTCACAACCGCAAGAGCCATCCAAAACTCAGAGGAATAATACACATCAATTTATTGAGAGCTTTCTTAACTAATACTATACTTGTGTGTAAAATTGTCTAACTTGATAGTTATGATTAATAAGCATTACAGGTAAGACAATATTAGATAACTGGCTACTGCAGAGTGTAAAAGAGTAAAAGAGAAAAGATAGAAAATGGGGAAAGTGAGACAGATTAGATGTACAGTCACAGCAAAGCAGTTCACCACTCCTCAATTCAGCGATGTCTTGATGTCAGGTGCTGGTCTTCAGTGGTGGTGGGTCCTCCACAATTGTGTTGCTCAGTACACCTGTTGTTCAGTTCAGTTGATTTGTATGACTGTACTAACTCTTACAGCCCAAAGTGATAGAGCCAGCTCTTTTGGAGCGACAGCTTCTGGTTTCATGTATCTCAGAAAGAACTCCTTTGTTCCCTTCTTCCAGGCCTTGCAAATAAGCAGGGAGATGCCAGCTTGTATCCAGCCTTCACAGGATACAGTGGTATCTCCTCCCAGCCTTGTCTACAAGGCTGGATTCATTTACTCCCACTCCAAGTCTTCTGCCAGTAAATACTCCTGGGCACTCTAACTTAAAGGCAAACAACTCCCCAGAAAGGTTTTGTTTTTTTTTTTCCCCAGAGCCAAAAACCTGTATGTATACATACACACACTACTCTGCTCTGAAGTAATGCCTCTGATTTTATTATAATGGCCCACAATGTTGGAGGTGATGTTGGTGGTATGGCAGTAGATGTTGAACCTTTCCACCAGTGTCCTGTTACATGTTGCCATGCAGCAGACGGCTGCAGAGGGGCAGTCTGACAGAACAGTGTCTGATGCAGAAGTGTGGATGAAGCAAAAGTGTGGAACTGAGTTCCTCCATGCAGAAAAGTTGGCACCACAGACATTTATTCGTGCTTGCTTAACATTTATGCAGCCCAACTAGTGGATGTGAGCACACTGGAGTGATGGGTGTTGCACTTCAGCAGTGGTGACAGTGGGTCACCTCTGCTAGTGCAGACTGTTACAGGTGAAGTTGAATTGCTTGGCTTACTTCCTTGCTGCTCTAATCCACCCTAAGGCAGTTGTGTGTACCGAGTGAATAGTTTGAGTTTGGTGTGGGAGTGTTGTTCTGTTTTGATAGTCATGAATAGTGGTGTTTAGAAACAGGTTTGGTAAACACCCGTATATAATCTGAATATTCCTCTAACACATTTTTTTTTTTTTTTTGATGGCTGTGTATGAATTGGAAACAGCTCATCAGGGATACAAGGAAATAAAGTACAGCATGCACCTATAAAAAGAAAAAAAAGAGGAATTCAATTCTGTACAGTAGGTCTTCCCACCAATAATTAAAGGAAAAAATAGTTTTACAACATGGAAATGAGCATATAAGCTTTGTAGAAAAATCATACGGGCATTTTGGATAAAACAGGGACTTTTTTTTCTCCGTTTTCTTGTGCCTGAAGAAAATGATGCCTATATTATATTTTCAAATGACCTATCTTTTTACATAATAAAGCTTTTCTTCTTTCATCAAGGTAACATGGCAAGTTCCCAGTGAAGCAATCATACTGCAAAAAAGAAAAAAGGTCACGGTGGAAATGATACCAATCACGGCTAGCTAGGACTCTCTATTAAGAGAGAAAAATGAACTGGACAGCATACTATATGCTAATGCGTGTTGGCAGTAACCCCTGTTGTGACCCAATATTACTGCACATATTGTGCATCTCTGATGAAAAAATATATTAAGGAAATGCTGTGGTTGCCTTGCTGCTGCATTGAGAAATTCAGAATTGAAGAAGACTGATTATACAACCTTCATTCTTTTTCTGCACTTGTGCTGTGCCACATCTTCTGTCTTGAGATCGCATAACAGTTCTTAGAATTATCAACAGAGGCTTCACTTTTCTAGAAATACAAAGTTTAATCATAATTTTTATTACTAGTAATGTATTTTTTTTCAGTCTGGAGTATTCATCAGGTTAGGTTTAGTCTCCCTAGCCTTCTTTATTCCTGCGTGGTCTTGTGTGTCTCTTTTGGCCCATTTTATGAGATTGGTGAAAATATTCTTTTCTCGTCTTAAGGGCTAGAATTTGCTGCAAACTCATATAAACAGTACTGCAGCTGTGAGTTCATTTCCTACTAAATACTAAGAATGTACATGCCCTGAAATGCAAATCTGTCTGTGGCCCTGCAAGGGAGGATCTGTATGTATTGACCTTTTACATCAAAAGAAAGATTTATGGACACTTTCTGCAGCTTTTATAGCACACACACATTGCTACATGCTCTGTGAATTTTCAACATTATGTGCTTAATTAAAGATCTGAATTTTTAATAATTTATGGGTTTGTTTTTTTAGATGTGAATAGGTATCACAGAATTGTAGGGGTTGGAAGGGACCTCTAGAGATCATTGAGTCCAACCCCCCTGCAAAGCAGGATGCTGTATACTAATAAAACTTATCATCACTAACAAAAGTGAAATTGAAGGAGAATTAAGTAACTGTAATCACAAGACTAGCCGGAGGGAAAAGGATGGGCAAATGAAATGACTTACTAAAACGGAAACAAAGATTTAAAGTTCTAGGTCGTTGGTGCTAGTCTGATGTTTGTGTCCCTAGATGGTACCTAGTGCTTTGTATTCTCTTAACTAAAACTAAGACCAAATATTCTGAAATAATTTATTTGTTGCATATTTATATGCATTATGTTTATATGCATGTTATGTTGCACATTCAGACCTTAAAAGCAGCTGGTAAGCCAGACAGGCCATCACTGACTTCAATTTCAGATCTCACTGGGATTTTTGCCAGCACAGGGATGGGCTTAGAAAAATGGCTAATAACTGAGTCTATCCTATGTTTATTTTCCACAGGAAGTGATCTCCTTAACTGTAGCTTCAACATTACCTGCCGATCTTGTGCATTACCTTCTTCCCTGAGCTGTTCTGTTACAGACGTCTCCTTTTCCATTGTGATAGACAGGAGTAATGATGGCTGTGTCAACACAGTTGACATCTACAAAATGTTTTACTTTCTAAAACATCCAAAAGTGCTGCCTCTGTCTTTATGTTCCCAAAAAGGTTCTCCTTGTGGTGTCTCCTCTCAAGCTTTGCTGAGAGCTTGAGATTGATCCCTTCTTTTGGGCTTGTATAGACGAATTCTTTATGACTCACGGCCTAAGCTGGAGAATAGAAAGAAAGTAGTTTCCTCTAATTCATGTTCATGTTTGTATTAGCTTAAGGAAATTATAATATAAAGGCACTATGTGTACTACTGCAGTCTTCCTTTCAATGATTCTTGTGCAACCTCGTGAAATCAATTTCTAGTGTTCAAAACTTCATAGTATTACCTGGAGGAAGGACTTAATTTTTTTCTTGGAGTTTGTGACTGACCTCATAGAAGGCACCGTTACCATCACTTAGGTGCCTGGATGGACCGTTGTTTCTGAACATGCAACAGCAGTGGTGTTTTCATAGTATTCTGCATGGAGAGCATGAAGCGATCCTGAATTCCATGGGCATATTTTGGAGATAAAAAGTCATATTTCCAATGGGAACTCATCTGGGCAGAATCATGCCTTGTGTTTATACAAGGTTATTTTTTCCTGTTGATTTAAACAGGGAAATCGTTACCGTAAAACCCTTAAGTATAAAAGCATTATTTTAAACAATGAAAAGAATAAATTAGAAAGTTGTTTCTAGAATGGTAAAAAGCAAATTACTGTTATGTTCTTTCTTTGTACTTTCTCTTCAGTAGTTCTGTAGTTCATGTTTGTATATTACTTGCATAGGCTTGAGAAAAATCTCTACTGTCTGTGTTGTGAAAGAGCTGCTTGTTCTCCTGGTATTTAGCACAGAAGCAGTGGAGGCTGAGATAGTACATGACCCATTACTGATATAATGATGAGCTTTGATACATAGCAAGACTTGAAACAAGGCTACCTGCTATAGAAGTAATGACCACAATGAGCTCCTAGTCCTTTCAATGAGTGGCTGCCACTAAAGGTAGCACTACTTTTCTATGTGATGTTGAATCAGGTGATAGACGGATGTATAGATGAAAAGTGTTCATGTTTACTTACTATTCTCTTTGTTATCTCCTACATTTATTTTACTATTTCTGTTTTTGCTCAATTTCTGAAAGATGTACTGATGTCTTTTCTTTTTTTCCTTATTCATTCCACAGTAGGTTTTACAGGTCTTTGCATTGGTCTTGAATGGCTGATCGTAAAATATCAGGAGCTCTGGAGAGTTCATTAAGTGATAATTCCATGAGGAGCGCAGTACTTTCTGAAGTACACTCATCAAAGAAACCCAGAAATTTCCAGACCTGGACTGTTCTCAGTCAGAATATCATTTTAGCAGAAAAAAGATCAAGAATACATAAGACACCATGGAGCATGTTGTTTATTGGTTGAATCTGCTTACTTTTTGCATATTATGGTCTGTTTAAAATTTGCCAGTGCTGGCCTACTTCATAGCGTGTTCCTTCTACATTCTCCATCATTGCTCTTTTAAAACAAGCTGCCTTCTCATCCCACATATCCTGAAATATAAAGGATAGGTTTCTAGGGATTTTTGGCTTCTATGGAAGTTGTGTTGATTGTGTGAATTGGAGCCAGGGAAAAGTAGAGCAAATAAATATGAACTGCCCAAGCATGCTTGAAAGTCTACCTGAAATGAAATCAGACTGTGCTGTAAGCAAATGTTACTTATCCATAAGTAGACAACAGATTATTGCTTTATTTATTTATACACTTTAGTTAACTCACTCTTCATAAGCCCAGAAGTCTCTGATTATAAAAATAATAACTTTCCTGCATTATGTAGGTAACAAGCCACTGAAAATTCTGTAGCCTAATGTGCAGAATCAGGTTAAGCATGGAGATACTTTCAGCAGAACACTGTTGTCGCCTGTGCCAATTTCAGTCAAGGTAAGCTATTTGTTTTCATTTAAATTCTATTTTTGTATAGTTTCTTAGTTGATAATGGACTTTAGTCCCTTGTATACTGGTGGGGCTTCATGAACTTGCAATAATGTGAAAATTTCTACTGTATGTGTTTAGCCTTTTCTAGAGCATAAACTGTTCAGGAACTGCTTTAAAATGTTCTGAAATCCCTTACCGAGTACTTTTCTATGTTGTCACCAAGACCTAATGAGACAGGACAGTTAAACTGTGAAAAGAGCAACAGTCTAGTTCTGACAGCAGTGCAATAGGATGCCACAACTGGGGACTTCATGTGGCAGAGGTACACAAAAGCAGGAAGGCTATGCCTGGAAAACTGACAGAAATCACACAAATAGTGCAAGGAAGATTTAAGTATTTCATGGATAAGATGATGATCATAGGAAGATTTATCCAAGGAAGTTTTAGGAAGTTGGAAAATTGCAACTTTTTTTTTCTTCTAGGATACATTCCACATCTATTTAAAGCAGGTGAAGGCCTATCTCTTCTGCTGTGTTTTCATGAGTTTTTATGTGGTTGTTAAAGCCATGATGTAGAATCAGGTTAATGTGATGTTATGCTAAAACGTTGGATAAAGTAAATTGATCTCCTCCTCAGATATTTGAAAATTATTTACAAAGTATGGAAGCAATTAATCCTCGAATACTCAAATTTTCTTAAGTTTTGTTTTAGAGTAGAATTATCACAAATGCATTTTTAGAAGTAAAATTCTTTGTATCTTTTAGCTACTGGCACTTACTTCATTCTGGTTCCTGAGCTTGAATTACTGATACTTTGCTTTGCTTGAATTACTCTTCACCAAATATGACCTCAGGAAAAAGGCTGGAATCCCTTAGGATATCCTTGGACCTTACCTGACTTCCATTTTACAGAGAAGCTATTTATTTCCTTCCTTACAATCTAACTCTACTTGCCTGTTGAAGAGAATACAGACAAATTGTTACTTTCTCCAACTGTACTTTGGTACATCCTAAGTGGGTTCAATTCTTTTGGTTGCTTGTTTTACTAAAGGGTCTGTTGGCTCTCCACTGCTGAAAAGCTCACCTACTGCCGAGTGTGATCAGTTGGACCTTCAGGGTTGAGTGCCTTGTTATTGTTAATTGAGGTTTGAATGTCCAGTGTGAATATGTGTTGGAAATTTCAAGTATGCTGTATCACTGCCAGTTATTGCACTCCCCCTATGGTACAGAGGGGCTTTGAGCATGTGTTGTATTACACTATGAACTCCACTGACGAGGCTGTAACAGGGTAGGGTAGAGATAACAAACCCGTGTCCTAGACTGATTTCAGAGCATAAGCAAGTGTGTTTTCCAGACTTTTAGCCTACTTACTGCGAAAAAATCTTTGTATATTGTGTTTCTGGATTTATGGCTGATTTTGCCAGTGTTGCAAAAAAAATTGTGACACATTTACATTTCTTGATTGAATGAAAGTTGTTTTCAATTTCCAAGTTCTGCTTTAGAAAAAAGAAGTGAAAAAAATGCTGCATGAAACTCTTTGTAATATACATTTGGATTATTTATTTATTTACTTCTTCAGTGCTTGATCTAGCTCACGGGATGGTGGCTGATCTTCCTTCTTCAAATTATCTTGAATGTTTTCTTTCCTCACCTTGACTATTAAGCAGTAAATAATGAGAGCTTGGCATGTGTCTAGACCTCTGTTGTGTTACAGTTTGGGCCTTTTCTCAGAAGTATTAAAAAGTCTGCAATTTCAGTTGAAGGCAATGAAGATGATATGTCTCTAAAACCCTTTTTCTCTAAAGTGGACTGATCATCATATTATTATATGCCATTATACAGTTTGCTTCAAATAGAACACTGCCAGAAAGTGTCATAGGTATATGCAAACAAACAAACAAAACAAACAAGAAACTTGTTGGGAAAATGGTTGTATTTTAATGTGTTTGGTAGGTGAAATTGAAGGAAGAGAGTACTGTAAAGCAGCCAAGGCCAATTTTTGTATAAGTTAGGATTAAAGATCATAGGTTGAAGGGGTAGTTCTGTTGTAATGCAAGGCTTTGAGTCATAAATATACCTTTGTCATTCTGGTCTTACTGAGTATTGTTATTATTTGTGTCCTAAAGAGTATAAAAACAAAACTTATGGACTGGTTCTCCTTTTTCTAACTGTGCTTGGTTTAATTGTTTCAGATGTAAGGGAAAAATTAAATCCATTCCACAGAAATGTACCTGAGTCCATAGTGCAGATCTGTAGACTCAGTAAATCTATATCATGCTGAAAATAGCTTGCAGCTCTTCATCTCTGCTGCTAGTTTTAAAATAGGCTGCATGCAGTTCCCATGATAATACTGTTAAATAGATCATTGTCTGTAAGCAAAAATCCCTCAAAAAAAGAATCTTCCTTTCTCTAGACTTTTAGAGGGGTAAACAGCATCAGACCAAGTTTCATCACACCACAGTTTTTCTTTGATCTATTTTGTGACACAATAGTAATGGCTCCCTAAGGCACACCATGGCTTCAAGATTTACAATCTAGCCTGTGTTGTTTTTTTCTAGTGAATGAATGCTCTCCACCTTATAATTATATTCAATGATGCAGTCAGTAAATATTTTATTCTTATTTTTCTCTCTTTCTTCTGATTTCTCTTGATTTTAATGTAAGCCTGACATGGCTCATGACACCACTCACACCCTCTTGAGAATTTCATTATTCAGAGCCTATCTGAGGAGGTAAAATACACTTAATGTTAGTCTTCAAAGTGACTGAAAAGTACTTTCTGTGTGCTCCAAAGGCCGGCAGGTGTACGTGTAAGAGCAGGCAATACTGACATCAATGCACTTGCCCTAGACCCTGTTGTGGATTTTCTTACCCCATGAGCTGACAGACGCGGTATTTTGCACTGTGCTTACACTATACCTCAACTGGGAGCAGCGATCAGGTCTTGAACAGATCTCAGTATTTAAATATCATAAGCAATGGAAGTACTAGATGTCTTAGAATTCAGTATTAAACTATGAGGAGATACAATGACTTAAAGTTCACTCAGAATGTCTGTCACAAAACTGGGCCATGAGTTCAGTTTTCCTCATTCCTGCAGTGTACTCTTGGAGAGGCAACGTGCACTTTAACTAAATCACCATGGTTAGAAATAAAATGAAATAAACCAAGCAAACATAGATTCTTTGAAATTGTTGCTAAGTGAAGATAATTTCTTCATAATTTCTGCTTGTTTGGACACAGACTGACCTACCGTTTTGCGCAGTGTTCAAAATGCCTCAACTGACTTTGTGTACAATAAAAAAGGTTTTCTAAAGTCCCAGTGTTCTTCAGCTGGTTGAAACTGTCACATCATTCATCTTCTGAATGCCTCTCTTCCCTCCATCTAGTGTGCTTTCCCCACGTTCACCTTCACTTTGGCATACAGGATTGCACAACTTATTACAGAATAAGATGATTATTGGCAGTGGTTAGCAAGTAACCAGTTCTTTTTCAAAGAGATTATAGAGTGGTGAGATAGTTGTGCATTATTTTAGGTTTTGTTACCCTACTGAAAGTGACTGTCATTTGCATATTTGAAGGATATTTAAAGGCATAACCTTAAGTACAAGGGCAGAGATTAGGGTACACTGCAGGGCTTGATCCTGCAGTGTACTGCAGTCATACATCTCTCCCTGGCTGCAGAAAACACACCTTCAAAGAAGATTATTCCCATAATTCCATAGTACTACAGGAAAACACAGAACAGAGTCACTTCTCAGATAAATTAATGTAATTGGAAGTAAAGAAGATAAGGGAAGTGTGTTTCCAAATGTGCCAAATGTATGCTGTATGTGGATAAAGCTGTACAGAAGAGGAACCTGAAAGTCTTTTTCAGAAACTTGGGTAACATTATGAAAACCACAGTCACGTTGCAATATTTTCTGCATGTCAAAATGTAACTGCAAGTACTTTATCTTCTTGATGAAATCACCATTTATAAGTCATTTTTCATCCATTGCATATTCATAGATTCATAGATATATTAGGTTGGAAAGGACCTACAAAATCACCTAGTCCAACCATCCTACTATCACCATCCCTACCCACTAAGCTACTAAACCAAATCCCTTAGCACCTCATCTAAACGCTTCTTGAACAGCGCTAGGGATGGTGCCTCAACCACCTCCCTAGGCAGGCCATTCCAGTGCCTGACCACTCTTTCAGAGAAAAAATTTTTCCTCAAAACTTATCTAAATCTTCCCCAGTGCAACTTGTGGCCATTCCCTCTCGTCCTGTCACTAGTAATCTGGGAGAAGAGGCTGACCCCTCCTCACCACAAACCCCCTTCAGGAAGTGGTAGAGTGCAATAAGGTCTCCTCTGAGCCTCCTTTTCTCCAGACTAAACAATCCCAGCTCCCTCAGC
>VXAB01004235.1:10144-57279 GCA_013399175.1 Odontophorus gujanensis | reverse complement strand
AGGGTGGACTCCATCTCCTCATCAAGGTTATTGATGCAGATGTTGAACAGGACCAGATCCAGCACTGACCCCTGAGGATCACCACTAAATACAGGCCTCCAACTAGACTCTGTGCCATCTATCACAACCCTCTGAGCTCTGCAGTTGTGATTGTAGAATGTTATTCTGGTCTCATATTCAACAGGACCTTAGCTGGCATTATTCAATTTCTAAACTATTGGAAAACTTTTTTGGCCCCTGATGGATTAGCTTTCCATCAAACTTATACTTAGAGTGGTTCATGGAGGATTTGACAAGCTCCAATGATAGCACAAAGCAAATTGCTGAAAAATCAGTCCATAAGAAGTAAGGAAAAGGGCATGGCACCACATCCCTTTTGGATTGTGTCATACTCATGCATGCCCTCCTTTCCGGGAAGAATACTACAATTCTCTGAAACACTTGTCCTCCAGTAATGTGAAGAAATGAACAGTATCTCATATGACCTGAAGTTATCTGAAGATCTTAATAAGCAGAAGGAGGGGGAGGGGTACAGCTGACAATCACTTGATTAGAGGATAGATAAAAATATGTCTTTGGTTATATTAAGATTATATTAAGAAGGAAAATATTGCCTTGAACATGAGACAGAGATGAAGAGGAGCAAATAATTAAGAGGAACAAATTCCTGCTAAGCAAGGAAGACCAGAGTGATATTTTGGTCGCATTGAAGTGCTAAATATCAACCCTAAATTTCATGATGGGCTACTTTAATTGCAGCAGATCTATAAATGTTCTTTGGAATACAGAAAATAAACAAAAACATTTATATTTGGGTTTTTAAATATTTTGCGAGTCTGACTTTTTAAAAAATCTGTTCAATTTGGCAATGTCTGTTTTCTTCATGATTACACAACAAGAAAAAGATAGATGAAACAGCTTCTTAACCCCTATTACTCATAGCCTACTTACAAATGTACAGTTTTCAAAAGCAGAGTGGTCCCTGTATTTCTTCAACTTAGCAAACTGAAGCTGAGAAAAAATGAGATGAGGGAATACTATAGAAAGAAGACTAAGCTCTACCAGAGTCAGTTATCAACTCCTCCTTGATTCAAAGTGTATTTGATTTTATAGAGAACTTTTTCATCAATAATATACAGTAAGATGCTAAACATTTGAAAAGATAAATTAGAAATATTTATTGGTTTAAGCCCGGAGTATTTGGTTAATGAAGAATTGGTTGGATGGCTGCTGCCAGAGTGGTGTTGTCAATGGCTTTGTCAAGGTAACAGTTACAAGTGTGTCCTCCAGGGGTCCTATTTGTTACCTGTGCTCAACATCCTAATTAATGACCTGGATAGCGGGCCTACCCAGTACACCCTCAGCAAGTCTGAGGATTATAGAATCATAGAACCATTAGAGTTGGAAGGGACCTTTAAAGGTCATCTTGTCTAACTCTCCTGAAATGAACAGAGACACCACAGCTACATCAGGTTGCCCAGGGGCTGATCCAGCCTTACCTTGAAAGTCTTCAGGAACTAGTCACCCGCATCTCCAGGCAACTTGTTCCAGTGCCTCTCCACCATCACTGTAAAAGACTTTTACATTATATCCTACCTAAATCGACCCTCTTTAAGCTTGAAACCAATTCCCCTTGTTCTATCACCACATACCCTGCGGAAGAGTCTATCCCCTTCATTCCTGACACGAAGATGGGAGGGAGTGTTGATATGCCTGAGGGGAGAAGGGCACTACAGAGGGACCTGGATAGACTGGATCAATGGGACAAGGTTAACTATGAGTTTCAATAGAACCAAGTGTCAGGTCCTGCATTTTGGTCACAACAACCCCAGGCAATCCTACAGGTTTGGGAAGGTGTGGCTGGAAAGCTGCCTGATGGAAAGGGACCTTGATGTATTGATGGACAGTCAGCTGAATATGAGCCAGTTGTGTGTCCAGGCAGCCAGCGACATCCTGGCTTGTATCAGGAATTATGTGAACAGGACTAGGGAAGTAATCCTGCCCCTGTATTTGGCATTGATGAGTCCTCACCTTGAATACTCTGTTCAGTTTTGGGCACCTCAGTACAGAAGGAAGACGGAGGTGTTAGATCAGGTCCAAAGAGGGGCAACAAGGCTCATGAAGGTCTTGGGGAACATGCCCTATGAGGAGAGACTGAAGGAGCAGGGGCTGTTTAGTCTGGGGAAAAGGAGGCTGAGGGGAGACCTTATTGCTCTCTTCCAATATCTGAAAGGTGCTTACAGCAGGAGTGGGGTTCGTCTCTTCTCACAGGTGACAGAATGAGAGGAAATGGCCTTAAGTTGCACCAGGGTAAGTTTAGGTTGGATATCAGGAAACACTTTTTTACAGAAAGGGTTGTTAAGCACTGGAATTGGCTCCCCAAGGAAATGGTTGAGTTACCATCCCTGGATGTTTTTAAAAACTGTTTGGATGTGGTGCCCAGGGACATTTAGTGGAGTGTTGTTAGAGTCAGGGTAGCATGGTTAGGTCATGGTTGGACTGGATGATCTTGAAGATCTTTTCCAACCTGAGTGATTCTGTGATTCCTGTAGCTCCCCTTTACATCCTGAAAAGTCACTATCAGGTCACCTCCCCGCCTTCTCTTCACCAGACTGAACAGCCCCAGCTCTTCCAGCCTGTCCTCATATGAGAGGTATTCCATCCTTTGGATCTTTTTTGTGACTCTCCTTGGGACATGCTAAAACAAGTTTATATCTCTCCTGTACTGAGGACCCCACATCTGGACACAGCACTCCCAATGAGGCCTCAGCAGAGCAGAGGGGAGGGATCATCTCCCTCAGTCTGCTGGCCACACTCCTTCTGATATAGCCCAGGGTTCTGTTGGCTCTCTGGGCAGCAGGATGACAGAATAACACTAAACTGAATGGTGCACTTGATACAACAGAAAAAAGGATTGGCATCCAAAGGGACCCAGACTGGCCTGAAAAGAGAGCTCATACAAACCTAAATATTTTCAGCAAAGTCAAGTGCAATCTGTTGCTCTTGAGTTTGGGCAACGGTCCAACGGTACCACAAGAATGACTAGAGGGCTGGAGTACCTCCCCTGCGAAGACAGGCTGAGGGAGCTGGGCTGGGTCAGCCTGGAGGACAGAAGGCACCAGGGAGACCTCATTGTGACCTTCCAGTACTTGAAGGAACTGTAAGCAGGATGTGAACTGATTTTTTACATGGTCTAACAGCAATAGGACAAGCACAAAATAGTGGCTTAAAATTCTTTTCTCAGAGAGTGGTGAGGCACTGGAACATGATGCCTAGAGAAGCTGAGGTTACCCCATCTCAGAATGTTCAAAGTCAGGTTATTAGATGGAATCCTGGGCAGCCTGTGGGTAGCAATCCTGCCCACAACAGGGGGATTGGAACTAGATGATCTTTGAGGTGTCTTCCCACCTAAGCTATTCTATGATCCTGTGATTCTTGGTTCATGTGAAAACTCACGTAGTTACCTTGGTTTCTTAGCGATAATTGCTACTCAAAAACCACTCAAATTAAAAGTCCCATTTTCTTTTAAACACAGAAGTGAGTGTAATGACAACACACCTTAGAAGTACACCTTAAATAATCCACATACAGAATATTTATATCATGCTCTCAAAATAATGAAAATGGGAGACATCATATGAAAAAGAAGCAAATAATCCTTTAAAATTGTTTGAAACATTTTTATTTTAATGTGCTTTAAATTCTAATGAAGCTGCTTGAAAAATTTCAGAAGCTGCAGATAGATGAAAAGTATTACTAGTCTTCAGTAAGAGCAAAACAGAAGTATTTCTTCCAGCTGCATGTCCATACAAATAAACTACCTTCTAAATTCTTATAAGCAGACACTGTGTCAGTTGGAAAATTCATGCTGATCAGCCTGTAGGAGAAAACAGGGATACTTATACTGAGCCTGATTCCACTCTCATTTATTCCATTGACTTCAGTGTAGTGATTTTCAGCAGTGCAAGAAAGAACTAAACTGGATATTAATTAACATTCAGAACAAAATTTATCACTATAATTTATTCAAGAAAGCTATTTATCTCTCTACAAGAGACAGAAATTGTGATGACTTCATTGAAATAGAAAAGCAACAATGAAGCTCCAAAAAACAAATATGATTTTGAATTACACCTGGAAAAAAAATGTACTGGAAAGAACCTTATACATTCATTGGAAAGAAGATACCAATCCTAAATGTTTCAGGATAGAAAAAAAGTAAAAGGTACATATTTTTAATATTTCCTTAATCTTCTAGGCGTACCTAATTTCTACTGCAGAGAAAGGATGGTGAACAATGAAATATACAATGAAAACATTAAAATAAAACAAATAATATGTATACAAGTCTTCATCTTTCAAAAATCTGAAATTAGTTTTTTTTAGAAAATAAATAGAAGTAGTTATTACAAGTTTTTCAAATGAGGTAAAATCTTACCTGGGGGAAAATGAAAAGTCTTTGGAAGATTTTCAAATAAATATTTTGCATACAATTTATTAAGCTATGGTCAGCATTACAACAAAGGGATACAGATCTATTATCAAAAATATATAAAATAATAAAAAATAAACGATATTACTTGAAAGCTAGTGTTAATTTAACCACATATTTGTCAATATTTATTGTGAACTATATATCTTTGAACAAGAACAGCTACTTTACAGATATTTGTCTGTTAGGATATAAGGAATCAATTTTACTATTATACATTCCAAATTCTCTTAAAAGGTTTTGAAAGCTGTTCTGTTAGAGTGAAGCTGGAGAAGATACTTTCAGTTCTTCTCTCTCTTTCTAATAAAAAAAATGAATAAATATTTACTCATTTGCTTAAATGTGCGTTTATTAACATCACAAACGTCATGTATAGCTGAACAAAGGGGCTGGAAGATAATGCATAAAACTTACCAGAGGCCTATACATTTTTGGACTTACACCCAACATAGTCATGTAGAGTAGTCCATAGTTGAAGAAGCTACATCATAGTTTAAGAACATATTGAAGAGTTTCAACCAAAATAAGAGTATCTTGCAAGCATGAACTAGTTATGTTGTCTGTTTCCTGATGTGCTACGATCCTCAGTGGAAATCCTACTTTCACTTTTGCACTATCAAAACTGATAATTTGCATACTGATGTCATTAAACCTATTTAACTCATAACAGTGCTGTGTTTCTCAGCTAAATGGTCTGTGTAAAAAATGCACATGAAAGAAAAGAATACACTGTAAATTCTATGAAGAGTGACAAAGCAGTTCTGAAACTTAAAAAAGTCATATAAAGGTAAGAAACAAAAAGCCACAGTACATCCTCATGTTAGAACTACTGAGTTTTACCTGAAAACATTCACTCTGATTTAGCAAACTATATTGTTATCCAGACTCCAGCACCTCTCTTTCTTTAAGCTCTTCTGCCAGTAGGAACTTGTTAGAGTTCTAAGATTAGCTAGTGTTGAACAGTCATTATTTACTTTTTTCAAAATCCTTAAGTGAAGTTACTTATACTCTCTGTATGGGGTAGGAAATGCCACAAATTCCCTGAATAACACAAGTAAGCTAGGGAAAGAAGTTGCTGTTTTGTTTTTTTTTTATACATCAAATCCTGTGTAATATCTGTATCTTCTAGAGACTCACCCTGAAAGAAGAATATACTACAAGTGCAAAAAACTCTTAAACAAAAACAAGAGAAAACTAAGAGCACTGTAGAGTAAGGCCACAACTGATCTTTGGTTTTATGATTTCCCTAGCACAAAGCAAAGAAAGAAATGGAATTTAAGAAGCTATCTAGAAAGGAATATAATCAACTCCTCAGTTTACAAAAGCAAAGTAGAGCACAGGAGATAAGTGCTACTGACTGAGGACTGCTAAAGAATATGAACCCAATACATCCATTTGCTATAGTGAAGTATGTTCCTGAGGGTTTTATTTTATTTTAAATTAGTAAATAAGTGTTTTTTTGGAAGAAAACATTATAGCACATAAATAAATAAATAAATAAGCAAAATAATAGTCAAACCAGGACAGTCAAAAGACTATGCTTTAAAGAGAATAGATTTAGCACCTTGGAAAAATAAATAGATGTGTCTGCATCTTCTTTCTTCCTGAAATTTAAGTAAATACCTTGAGGAATGAATAGGAGTTACTTACACAAAGAGTTAACTTGTTTTCTTTTTTTTCTTAATGCTATGCCACATTTTTAATATAGTTTTAATGTGTCCTAACGATATTTAAGAACACAGTATACTGTTTGAACATGGAACTTTATAAGTCAGCAGACCAAGAAATGGCATAGCTGTGACTGCACAACACAGATAAAACAGAACAGCAACATGAAATACTGAATATAAATATATTACTCTTCATTTATTTCTATTATTTGATATTTCTCCCATTCATATATGTATTTATATATTTTCTTTCATCTTCTTTTGAAGAAAATATAACCAAGTATATTGTTATTTTTCTATTGGTAACTCCTCAGCTCCATGTTTTAGGGGTAATTATATTTAATTAGCTAGTTTTCAGTGGCCCAGCATTTAAAGGGGAGCATATGATTGGACCCAAATAAAACAAAACTGGATCAGTATTGGAAACATTAGGATATTATAAGAGCAGCCTGTAATATGAAATGTTCACATTACCATCTGAAGCTTTAATGATCAAAACTGATTTCTGAAAAGTCCATTGGTGACTGCATTTTTAAGAGGGGACTATGCATTTGACCCAGAAACTTGAGAGATTGGGGCAAACACAGACAGCATAAATACTTCCTTTAAAAAACTTTCCTGCTGATGATAGATGCCTCTAGGGAGTGTTTAGTGAAAGCTTATTTGCTTCAGTCTTTCTGATGTCCATAGGAAAGGAAATACTTAACAGCTCATTGGAAACGGAACAGAATCTTTTTTCTTTAAGGAAAATAACTTTCAGGAAAGGAACTTACAGGTGTTGCATACATGAGCAACACAGACTGCCAGAATTTTATTTAATCAATTCCTTGAAAATATTCTATAAATAGGGAAATCTAAACACACTAAAAAGTGTGCTTTTCTCAGAAGTACAAATTTTAACCCCTTATTCGCCTCTGAAACCTCCAGGCTGAATCTTGTTTACCTACAACTGCCATATTGCTTTCTTTCGGCAGTACATTAGAAATCTGACAGCCATCTGTCACCTGCAACTAAAAATCCAGTTCAGAACACCCACTGCACTACCAACAAAGTGCTCCATACACAAGCTTATACATCATTTACTTCTGGGAGAATAACAGCAGAATTGAATGTGCACTGAATAAAGAAGCTACAGGTAAAATTTTATTTTAGGACTTAACTCTTGCTTAGCCCTACATTTATCCTTTGTGTTCAAGTCTCAGAGCTTGTACTCAGGTAGAGATCCAAATCAGGAATAAAGCCAAGCTAGCTTTATTCCATATGTGGAGTATGTTAGGCAGTGCTTTTTCCCTATCTGCAGCAACTCCCGCGCTTGGAACTGTTCAAAAATGTCTGTCTGCTTCTGCAATTTAGAGAGATCCTTCATTTTTAGGTCAGCCTGCCTCACAAGCTGCACTGACAGACATGCAGTAAGATTTCCAGACTAGAAAACAGATGCTATAACTCTTATTTAAACACAAAAGTTTGAAAGACAAGAAAATCTTCCTTACAGATTTTGTTTTTTAAATCCCTGTTTTGCTATATAATCCTTGTGTTTTACTAAGAAGCTCCTAGAGTCTGGTAGTACAGATGCAACAACAGGCTTCTGTTGCATATTTCACATTGGATATGTTCAGTATTAAATATCTATTTCCCCTTGCAAAGAGGAGGAATATCATAGATAACAAGGAAATATCTAACTCCACAATTAATTAATAGTACTTTCAGGAGAGTTCTATCCTTACCCACGTTTGGAAAATATTTTGTGATATAAATACTCACTACTACTATGATTTTGCTTTTCCTTATTAATTGCTTCATAAAAATAACATTTTCTGGGCAGACAGTATTAACTTGTACATATATATTATGCAGCACGATGGATTTTTTCTTTTTTCTTTTTTTTTTTAATTTAAAGGTTAGGAGTTGTTATTTGCCTGGGGGGGATTGCTGACAAAGCACTTGGCAGCAGGTTCAAAACATCAACAGTAAGTATATCAGAGTATTCTACCTGCAAGCATGCTGCAATAAAGTGCCATCATTCAATTCATACAGATTACTTAGTTAACGTTTTTCTTAATGTATCTGGATTACCAGATCATTATATCATTACCTGATAAATAGTGTGGGTAATGAATTGAGAGAGTAACTACATACCTTCAGGAAGAACCTGCCCGATAACAATAATCCATTAGAAAAACTGGCAGTATCCTCTGATCTATTGCCCGCAAAGCTATGACTTGATGGAGAGTTTCATTCCCTCTGCTCAGCACTCCAGAAGAAAATCGGCACAATTTAAATATTTCTCAGGATGTGACAGCTCTCTAGTTCCCTGGTTGCATTCTGTTCCCAGGGGTTGACAATCTGGTGTTCCAATGTGCACAGAGGAGTGAAGATGAATTGAAAAAGCTTGAGATAAATTAGGGATGGCTAAGTTAAAATTGTCTCTGCTCCCGAGTCTCTCATCTGCAGTCTGCAAGCCTATTTTGCAGTGAAAAAGCTAGATGGCAGGCTGCCTCAGTGAGTTCTTCTTAAGCGACAGGGAGCATTTTCAATGAAGAAAAATTCTCCCATTATCTAAGCTAATGTGACTGCAGCTAAATCTAGTCTTAAAAGGGTCTGCTAGCATGAAATTCATTCCTACTGTAGCATTCTTCCAAGTTACAGGTTCGAAAAGAAAAAAAAGGGAAAAAAGAAATAAAAATGTACAAGACCATTCTAGATATTTTATGTGAAAGAAATACTAAAGTTTTTTAGCTGAAAAATGATGGTATGGTTTTTGATATAGCAGTATTCAATAATTTAAGTGCAGGAATTTTTCACTGCTTCATTAACTTTATTTACTTATACTGAAATTATCCTTCCTCTACCTATTTGTTGTGTCTGCTTTTTTTCGGTTCTCTATGTATTTCTTCACAATTACCTTCCTTAATTTTCCAGTAGAGAAAGTGACAGTATTTTCCTGTACTTGGCACAAACTGAAGTCGCATCAATTATCCAGAATTTTAGCTGTATTTAGACATAGTAGATAGCAAGCCAAAAATATATGAATAATGTTTTTCCATACTACCATAAAATTTTGCTAACAAAAATTATCAAAACTTCCTAACAGACTGTTGATCTTTAACTATAAAACACTTCTCTCATTGCACCAGCTTGCAAGGAAAATAGAGCTGAATTTTACCAGATACATTTAGTACCAAAGTTGTTGGACAAAGTTTCTAATTTCAAACTATAATGTAAAAGTTACTATATTGGTAACTTAAGCAGGGGAGTTTAATGTTACATATAGAACTAATTTAAAGATAGTAAAGTTTTATCTCCTCAAACTTTGAATATGATCAACAAAAAGAGCAAATAATTTCAAAGAGACAAGCTAAGTTGTGTTCCTTAGTAAAGTGGCAAATTCTTTCTTCAGTTTCAACCAAGTCAGCTTTCTGAAGTCCTAGTTACCTACCAGCAATAACTTTCTCAGACCTGAATGTTCAGTACTATGGATATTCAGGTCACTACACCAAACAGTAAACAGATATGTAAGTGAATAAACACGAATATAGCCTTAGATCTGAAAAATCCAGAAAACAATAACCAAGTAGATCACTAAGAGACCAATGGAAACTGTGCTTTCCATCAATTAGGCATAGACACTGAAAAACTGAGAAATCAATGCTTAGGTTCGTTTTCTCTGTTCCTCCCCATCCTAAACTCCCACCCACAAAATAAACATGCATTCAGATTAACAAAGCTATACTTGCTGAAGTGAAAAGGCAAAGTTGACCAAAACTAATTTCTTTGAAGGTTATGTCACAGTAGCCACCAATTCCACAGAGACTCTATGTTTCTTGAAGACATTGCTACATTCAGCTTAATTTTATTTTAAGCAGAATATCCTTCAGCCCTTCTCCCAACAACCCATCCTTAGAGCTTGGATGAACTCTAGCTGAGATCCAATTATTCATTACAATCAATACATGTAAATAGAATCTCTTTCCAGAGAGATTAAGAAAGGATTAGTTTCTCATTGTGCCTTGCTCCAGGTTTACTTATAGCACTGTGACACTGACATTTGAGTTCTAGTTGGGACTTTGCTGCAGACGCAGCCTTTAACAACTGTGCCTTAGAAATCATAGAATCACCAAGGCTGGAAAAGACCTCCAAGATCATCCAGTCCAACCATCCACCTACCACCACCATTTCCCCACTAAATCATATCTCTTGAACACTTCCAGAGGAGGAGAGCCTACTACCTCCCCTGGGCAGTCTGTTCCAGTGTTTGACCACTCTTTTGGAAAAGAGATTTTTTCTAACAGCCAACCTGAACTTCAACTGGTGCAACCTGAGGCCATTCCCTCTCACTAGTTACGCAGGAGCAGAGGCCAATCCCCATTTCACCACAACCTCCTTTTATGGAACTGGGGAATGCTATAAGGTCCTCCCTGAGCCTCCTCTTCTGCAGGTTAAACAATCATAGAATGCTTTTTGTTGGATGGGATCTTTAAGATCTTCTCGTTCCAACTCTCTGCTGTAGGCAGGGACACTTGCCTCTAGATCATGTTTCTCACAGCCCCGCCCAGCCTGGCCTTGTGTGCTTCCAGGGACGGAGCATTCACAACCTCAGGTAAAGTGCAAACAGATCATCATATAACTTCAGCGTGTAATGTTTGTTTTTTTTGTTTTTTTTTTGTGTTAAAATAATAATAATTTTGATTTAAGTTTGCAGATCACAAAGAAAACCTATGAATGAATTTTGAATTGCTGATTTTAATCATCACAAATAATGAATTAAATATTGAAAAGTATATAAAACAGTTTATTCTGCAAAGCTATTAAATAAGAATGACATTTAGAAAACAAAGATTTGTTGTTACTGAAAGAAAAAGTACTCCTCTTCCTTTGAGATTCTTCTGTCAGTCTCTTAATTTGTTTTCATTTTCAAATACCCCCAATTAGTTGGGTAAAGTCTTATCTCTCCTCTACTGAGCCCTAGGGAGGTCACACCTAGAATACTACGTCTAGATCAAGGCTACCCAGTTTTCATGTTTCTATGGTTTTTGTTATCAGTACTCCACAACATAACATCGTGTAAGGCATGGGGAATTAAAGATTTAACACTCCTAGTTCCATGGACTGCCAAATTTTCAGGTACCTGGTTCTCAGAAGAGAACTGCATACCCCCAGAGGACTTTGCACTCCCATTTTTTAAACAGAGGGAAAGAAAACTTCACGCAAGTCCTGGACACTTCCTCTTTTTGCTGGTCACCTCAGCAGTGGGAACTTCCTAACCATCTCACCTTCAAATTTAGAGTAAGGCCTTGGCCACTCTCATTTTATTTGATTTATTAGTTTCAGTTCCAATTATATAGTGTTATTTTGCATTCCAATATCTTATACAGTAAATTCATTTTCCTCCTCAAATCATTACCACTGCTTTTTTTATTTTTTTTAGGCCCATCTCCCTACCCTCTCCCTTCTCAGGTCATGGGCCTTTAGGTCCCCTACCCCATTAGTCATAGAACTAGTCCAAACCAGCCCATAAACTGTTGGCACCAGTGCAAGAGAGAAACAGAGCTGCTGGAGAGTCCAATGAAAGGCCAGAGATATATAGAAGAGACTGGAGTTTTCCTGTGGGGAAATGCTGAGATACCTGGAGCTATTCAATCTGGAGAAAAGGTGGCTCAGGGGAGCGACCAAATTGAAAGTGAAGGATGGAGCCAGTGAAGGATCTTTCCAGTGCTAGCCAGTAACATGGTAAGAAGCAACAAGCACAAAATGAAATGTAGATTGTTTCATCTTAACAACAGGAAGTACTTTACTACAAAGATGACTGAGCATGGAAAACGTTGCTCAGATTGATTATAGAGGCTCCCACCTCGGAGGTCTTGAAAAACTGCCTGGTCTTGCTCCCGGGCAACCAGCTCTGGCTATCCAAAATTTCCTCCTAAAATGATTTTTGTTCAAAACTTTCCTTCTCTTCTGCCCACACAGCTACATCTGCTGCTGAAAACAAAGAAACTGTCTGGAAGAATCATTACTTGTTTGGCCAAAGACACACTGTGCTACAGCCCAGCTGTAAAGTTTCTAAAGCCATTAATTCCTCTTCACAGTAGGATAAGGCTTAATGGAAAACTCTTCAGAGATGAAAGCCACCTGTTAGCCTCAGTTTGGCTTTCAGAATAAACATCACTCAGGTCTCTCCTTTTTCTACAGCTGCTACTTTATGTGACAGCCAGTGACACATTACTTACAGACTCATTAACATGAATCTAACAGCCACATTGATATTTCTTCTTCCGTTCAGGAAGAATCTATAAACTTGAACCACAACAGCAAAAAAGTTGACTCTTTCTAATAGGTCATTATTTTACAATATATGATTTATCCATTTTCATTGGTTAGAAGCTATAACAAAATTATGTTTTTTTTTTGTTGTTTTTTGTTTTTTGTTTTGAAGATGCAACGTGTTTTAAAACATACAGTATGCTGTAAAAAAATTTAAGAGCTGTTGGATTTTTGTGTTTGCCATAGTAGAAAATTAGAAAGCAATTTAGCCAACAAAACAATATAAAATATTGTATTGAAATTATCAGCTTTGATCACATGTTCATTTCTCTGTTCTTTTCTTAAGTGAACAGGTAGACAAGCACAGTGTAAGACAATGGTGTGATGGAAAGCCTAGCAATAATAGCAGGATAGTAAAATCCCAGGCCACAGTAAGTGAAGATAAGCCCCAGTACATACACACAGAAACAAATTAAAAAAACTACTTATCTTCAGAAGGCCTCAGTTAGGCAGGTTTCTTCAGGAAGGTACCTTTGCCTTCACTGCCAGCCAATAATGAGGTCTGGGAAGGGGTGGATCCTGGCTCCACCCCTTCTCGTCCCCAGGGTTGGCTCTGCCTTCCCACCAGGTGCTCAATCACTGGTTCAAGCTATGACTTAGCATTTTCACTACACGCAGACAGAAAAAAAATAAAAACAGATAAATACGAACTTTTGTACTAACAGTGTGATGGGGTTTGCTATTTCAGTCTTATTGGGTTTTGTTTGTCCAGAGAGAGTTTTTAATACTCCCTGAAGGAAGCGTAGGCCACACTGTAAAGAGTAGTCACTTGGTTTACAGAGTTTTAGAACAAGACATAGATTTATAAGAAATTTAAAGATATTATCAGTCTACTAGTACAGTTCCAGTATCTATTCCACAGTTCCAATATCTGTTTGAAATTAAATGGAGAGTCTTATGTTCATTTTGGAAACAGAAGTGATTCTTGTGCCTCAGCATGCTAGACATTTTTGCCATGCTGCAATACAGTCATGAAAACACATTACAAAATATCAAAAGACAGCAGCACCATTACAGACCGATGTTGTAAAAGGTGGTAACAGACTGGGATATATTGTGATTCTGTGAAGATGTACAGAAATTGTAATAGACTTGACTTTATACATCCAAATTCATACATTTTAGAACTTTAAAAATCTTAATTTCTAGAAGACAAGGTTGCACATTGTGCCTGTTTAGATTTTAAACATACATAAAAATTTGACTTTAGAACTACCCAGGCAGATACTTAAAGAATATAAGAAAACTGTTTAATAGAGAGTATACTATTTGGCTAAATCTTGAGAACCATAGCTCTCTTTCAACCAATAATTCTCAGCAAGGAAAATAATTTATATAAAAGTTTATCTTTTCTACATATATGTGCATATGCATACATGTATATATAATTTTATAAAAAGCCCAAGTGTGTGTATATATAAACATAGTAAACTTTTAAAAGTAGTTACCATTATTATTTGTTGAACTCCTTTATAATTTTAGCTGCATTATATATTTCACTGCCCATAAACTGTTGACACTGTCACTTTAATAATTCCCAGATGCACACAGTTGAGACTTACTGAGAAGAAGGAAGAAAATATATGTTCTGAATATGCTGATGTTCTTTGCCCTTTTTTTACTATTAGTAGACTTTTTACTTTCAGCCATCTTCACTGTGCTTTTTAGATGTCAACGGTTTACGGGCAGGTTCGGCCCAGTTCCGCGACAGTTGGTGCAGGGGACCCACAGACCCACGCCCCACGAAAGGGAAAGGGGGAAAGGGAAAAGGGAAAAGGGAGATGGGCCTAGAAACAAAACAGTGGCAACAATCTGAGGAGGAAAGCTGATTTATTAAATAAGATATCAGAAAGCAAAATAACACAATATAATACAATATAATTGGAATTAAAGCTAATAAATCAAATAAAATGAGCAAGAGAGAGTGTCCAATAAACCGAAGGCCTTACGCTAACGCTGAAGGCGGGATGGCAGCGAGCACCCACTGCTGAGTTGATCCCAAAGGAAAGAGAGCGTGTCCCGTGACCGCAGACAGTTTTTATCTCCCCCTCTGAGCGTAAATACGTAAGAACGCAAAGCATCACAAAGTCNATATACATGCCCCCATATTTAATGTGACTAAGGTAAAAATGAGAGCTATGTCCTCTTACTATTACAATTCAAATCACAGAAAGAAATCAACCCAGTTAATACAAATTGAAAAAAAAGGAACACCAAGAAAGTAAATGACAACAACAAAGAAAATAAAAACAAAATAAAAACAAACAAACAAAAACAAACAAGTGAATCTCTTCTTCACACAGCTCTGGTGTCATTATTATTTTTTTCCAGTTTACTGTCAGTTAGAATTTTGCAGTTCAGCCACTTTAAATACTAATATTTAAATTTCATTTTTCATAAAAATTCCCAAACTCTTGTTCTTTTTTTTCTTTATTTGTATGTTCTAAGAATACCATTTAGATCTGCATAAATGAAATTAAAATACAAAATCAATAGTGCAAGTAAATAATATATTTTATTGATTAGTATTAAAAAAATAAACAAAAAAACCTCACATGATTCAACAAGAAATCTCCCAAAAGTTTGCATCTGGGAGACATATCTCTTTCTAGCTTCCATTGTCCTCTCTCCATGAGCTTCCAATCTTTAATCAATCAGTGACCAAAGATCATTCGATTTTACTGATTTCAACCTTTTAGCTATCTATTTGTTTCCCTTAGCTCTCATTTACATTACAGTGAATAGAGTGTTACTTTGAACTCTGACATCACCACTTATCTGAAAAACTCAGGGCAAATTTAATGTGCCTATCTTGAGATCCATAAAGCTACTGTAACACTAACTGATACATCAGAAGCTGTATGTGAATTGAGAGCTAGAAGAAAATAAATTAAAACAAAACTCCTCTTTGTCGTGAGCCATATGTAAAATATATAGCATCACTAAGTTATATAAGAAAAATATATATTTTTTAAAAATATATTTTATTAAACATAGATGGAAGTCGTTGCAAATCATAGTGAGTTCTCAAGGTGTTTGTAAGAGATTTTTGATGAAATCCTATTCTTCTTGTTTTTCATCCTTGAAAATGCTGGCAGAAATCGATGACATGAGTAAGGTGTGATTGTGAAATGAGGGTCATCTTTCTGTGTGAAGGGCTTATAGAAGTCTAGTAAAGAGATATGACCAGTTTTTGACTTGAATATCTAATTGCAGCTCCATCTGAATATTTGGAAGAAATGTATTTATGTCACAAAGAAATGAATTCATGGAGTAACAACTATGCCAAAAAAAACCTGATTTTTTTTTAATCAATCTTCAGACCAATTCCTTTATCAGAATGAAAAAGACAGATTTTTTTTTTTTTTGCTTTTCACAAGACTGTTATGCATGGTATCAGAATGCATACAATTATTTTCCTTGAGGTAGCACCACATTGAGACCTCCTTCAATCCAGGTTTCATCTGAAATAGTGTTAATAGCACACTGACAGTTTAGTTACTGCTGAGGGATGTGTGGGATGTTCAGCCAGAGACAACCGTGATGGCACAGGGCAGGGGGCAGCTGCAGGATGGACTGTGTTGGGCCACATGAGGGCTAGAAATGCCTGGATTATGCTATGAAAAGGTCAGTGGCAGCATTTCAAAAGAGAGCTGGACAGATAAAACCTTACCTATCTTTTCTAATATTTAACACAGTTCCCTATCATCTTTATATCCAAATTTGATTTTGACACATTTCAGAGACATGCATTTCATATAGAACACAAAGATCCACTACTTAAGACAATTAAGAACAGTAGCAAAAAAAGCAAAACAAACTTTATTTCAGCATCCCTGTTTTAATCTTCATTAGAAAATCAACATCATAAGGTCACAAAAGCAGAGACTTTCAATTCACTTCTCATGACAGAAGAAATTGTTACTGGTTTCAGCAATGAATGTGAAGGTGCATTACTGCACTTTTAAAGAAGAAATGCATTTTCAAACCAAAGGTTTCTGTGGGCATAATGAACTGCATTGTACAAAGATACAATAATATATATGCTCCTAGGATAAGGTATATATAAAAGTATGGAAAATGAAGTAACATTTATATGCAACTAATTTATCTGTGGTCAGATTAAAAATGACTGTATAGATGAGAATAATCCTTTAGTAAGCTCTACAAGAAATTCAGTTTAAATGAATTGATCTCCTCCTCCACCCCTGCCCCTGAAAAAAAAGACAACAAAAACAGCACCAAAACTGACCACATTGATTCCATTACTCATAGTACTAAGTTATTATAGAGTTGAAAGTATAGTATGTTTTTTAACTTGCAAAAAAATATTCATGTCTACGAGAAAAAATAGATGAAAATTGGTATAAAAATTAGTTACTTTCAAACAAAATTCCTTACCTAAATATTTCTAGAACTAGGAAGTCCCTATGACTTAGAGATTTTTAAGTCCCTACAGAACGTTACTGTTTGTAATATCTTGGCACACCAGTTAAGTTTTGGAGGATGGTTACGTGTTAATATTTTAAAAAGCAAATGAAGCACAGAAATAAGAGTCTTAGAGAGGTCCTGAATAAAAATATGAACTATCTCAAGCAGTCTTTAGCAAAGGCTCAAATAAGACAGGGAGGGGAAAATAATAGGAGGGGAAATAATACATGGGCGTAGAAGGCAGGAGAGATTATGGTTAAATAAATAAATAAATATATATTTCGGTTGATTAAAATGCAAGACATTTTGTGGAGGCAGTTTAGTGCTACTGAAATACTGCAGATACCACTGCAATTTCCTGACAGGTTGCCTACCTAACTCTTTGGTTGTCCTGGATAACTGGATTAAAACTTTCCCTCAACTTCCTAAATGACTAAATAAATGGCTCAAGTTCATCTTTCCCCTCTGCAACACTGATAAATGAATACTTGAGATAAACCCACTACTGTCAATTCATAGCAAAATCCTCTCCTGTGGTGACATACTATGTCTTTTAAATGACTGAGTTGTTCATGTTTCTAGTTGTGTATAGTACATTGCATTTTAAGCACTATTAATTTATGCAGACCTCTTGCTCATTTTCAGGAAGAATATCAAACTACTTTACTCATCATTGTAACTATTAATGGCATCACTGCTACTGTACCTAGATACATTCTGATACATTGATTTGAGTAAAGTACAAGCCATTCACACATCTAATAAAATCAGAAATTCTACGAAATCTCTAAGTCAGCTGTGTTTTAATTCATGGATCTGTAAATCACTGCCTGAAAAAGACATTACTTGGAAAAATCCAAAAGCCTTCTGTAGACTGTATTATAGTTTTGACATACTGTTTACAGTTTTTCTGGACACATATAAACTCTCCAAATACTCCAGTTACAACATGTGAAATTACTTACAGTATACAACAGTATAGAAAAAATTTCTTGATGAGAAACTCCACTCTCCTTTTGGAGATGAAAAATATTTTTGCCTAATCATTGATTTAAAATATTGATTGTATTTAGAAATATATATATGACAATTTGACTATATATTTTCCCACCAACAACCAAATTTTTAAGTGCAAGAATTAACTTAAATGGAATTATATTTAGCGAATGTGAGGATAATGTAAGACAAGGAGCACACATAGCATCGAAGGGTACATTTACTGCAGCAAAGCTTGCACATAGACTCATTTAAATGCAGCATAGAACAAAGCCTGTTTTATTCTCCCACTGCTGTTTTTACTATGAAATAAATTAATATGGCAATTTCCTATTCACTGGTGAAAACAAAATTGGATCTTTCACAAACAAATTGCCTGTATATTTAAAAAAGGAATTAATTCCTCACACGCAGATTTTATTCATACTATCAAAGATTTTAAAAATGCTTCCTCATCATCACTACCAGGCTGATCATCTTTCTCTTCCCCAAGAAATATCACAGGTTTATCGATGACGTGTTTTAATATTATGCCCTTGAAATTTGTTAGAACATTTCCTCTTTAGACAGTTAAATTGTTTTTAAGCAAACAACTGTAAACATCATGACAACAACATGCTTTTAGCTTTGACAGTGTTTTCATTAGTATCATGCTGCAAATCAGTTTAGTGGCCAGTGGGTAGTTGCATAGGGAAAGTGAATTCAGCTTCTAATAAAAATGAGGGAAAGGAAGAAGTTAAAGAAATGAACCTAGGAGAATGACTATGAGGAAATTAATTTATCTTGTTTCATCAAAAATTCATCTCGCATTCCTAACCATGTTCTACTCAACCAGATCAAGGACTTTCTCAGCTTGTGTCTTATAAGAGCTGAGAAGAGCCTGGGGGTTGCCTTCATAGAAGTCAGCAGAAATTCCCTGCAAATTCTTCCTTGGGCATAAGTTCACTTATGACGTTATTTTGCAATGATCATTTATCATTGACTTAGCATTCCATGGACCTCTCTTTCATTCATTCACTCTGATCCCTCCTGAGGAATATCACTCACAGCTGATTCCATCTTCAGGCTGCTTGCTGAAATTGGAAATGAAACTGCCTCTTCACATGGGAACTATAGTCTCCCTGTATTCACAGATATGCACAAACATCGAAAGTCCCATCAAGATCATGCTGCACACCTCCAGTTCAGCAAGCTGTGTGACTTAATGTTTCTTGAAATATGAGGTCAAAGGGAAAAAAGCATTATGGTGATTAAAATGTACTCAGCTAATGCTTTGCCTTCTAAGTAATATCAGTCTATTGTGACCTATTCTTGTTGTTTCTGAGGTGTTTGATGGGAACTGGCTGAAGATCTTCATGATACCTATTTTCTCTTTTGAGGATCTTTTCCACCTCTAAGAGAGCTTTTCATGTTGTCCAGTATATGTCTGATCTAAGGTCTGAGTATTGTCTTGATGCTCAAGTCATCAGCTTTAATCTTTTTGAATCAGATTCAACATACACCCAAGGTTGTAGTGTGAGGAACAAAACTGAAGAAAGGTTCTGTGCAAGTCATGCTTTTCCTTTCAATACATATCATCTTCATCCTGCTTTATTTGGACAGTTGGACTGGATGGTCTTGTAGGTCTTTTCCAGCCTTGATGATTCTATGATTTACTGATAATAAGCACAGCAAATTCTTTGTATTCATTGTAGAAGTATATCAGTGAAAAAAAAAAAAAAAAGAAAGAAAAAAAAAGTGTTCTTGTTGCTAATCTTTATTCCTGTGAAATTCTACTTGAAATATTTAAGGATAAATACACTGAATTTACCATAATTTCAATGAAGTTACATATGTGATTATATTCATTTCATTAACATTCATTGTTCTGAAACATTTCATACAATGTAATAAGACAGAGCAAGTTGAGTTACTTTATTCTTGATGCACCTAATAGCTTACATCATTATTATTATTATAAAGGAGTTTTTTTTTTTTTTTTCTTTTCATGTGTGGGAGATCTCTTCTTTCACCTAAGAGCTCATCTAGCCAAGGTATAAATGCTGTTAAAGCTGCCAAATTCTTTCCAACCCACATCAGCTTTCTTAACTAAATCAATTCATTTAATAACTCATTCTAGGTACTATTGTGAGACTGTATCTCCAAAAAAATAGGAATGTAAAGCACTTTTAACAATTTCTTATAGGTAGGTATAAAAAGCATTCATACATTTGAATGGTTTTCACATTACTTCTTTGGGCAATAGGTAACTACAATAAGTATTTCAGACTAAATATCCTAATAATATTGTCATTCACAATCAAATGCGCCTAATTAAATCACATGTAATCACAGAGATAAGCAATTTTTCCACAGCCAGTTTCCTTTTTCCTAAAAAGAACCACATTTTCAAACTTAAGTGGTTAGTTTGCAATTGAAAACATCTTTTGTTGCTTACATACTTTTCTGTAGAAGGAAATTTATAATGCAATAGTACCTAAGAAACACTTCCAAATTACATAAGAAGACTTGAGATTTAAGGCAAAAATAGAATAACTCTTATTAAAGAAAAATTGCCAGGTGATTAATTTCACCACAGAACAGATAATAACAAAATGAATACAGGGTTTCTTCAACTAGTGAGAAATGTTTCTTATTCTTCCTTTTCTCTTTACTAAAACTTTATTCCTTTCAGTCACTCATAAAGAACAAAAAACAAACCAAATCAAAATAAAACAAAATCCATCAAGGGGAAAAAAAATCCCTAAAGCAAGTATTTTTAACTGTAACTTAATCTGCTAAACATTTTGACTTTCCATTACTAACCTATATGTGTAGGTAATAACACTTATAAATGGAGAGAAGTAAAAGAAATCAGCTTTCAGTTGATTATCTCAAATAGTCATTTTTTGTCAGTCCATATGTTATGTTTTATTGTGAATTAAATGAAGATTGTGAAGCACATTTAAGCTATGATATATATTATATTCTATATAATCAGTAGTGATAAGAAAAAATTACTGTTGTCAATGATAACTGCTGGTCCTTATTGTTTGTTCTAAGAAAACATGTTGATATAGAGGTCTATCTGGGAAAAAGAAACTGAAAAATAACTAACTCAAATTCAGTCAGTCATCAAGATAAAATCAAGCTTACTTTTACATTAATTATACTTTTGTATAGTTTACTGTTTTCATTAGCTTTTTATCATCCTAAAAGCCAGTCAAATACGAGTCTATACAGATAGCATTTTTGGCAAAATACTGTACAGGTGTAAGTACTTTAGAAATATATGTACCACTAAGAAAATACGTTTGCCATAACAGACAACTGCAATTCACACCTACATTCCAAATAACTTAAGTTCTTATGATCTATATGATATATAAGCAACCAAATAAGAAAATAACTGCTCTTTTGAACGTTATGTTCATTTAGAATCAAAAGTCTTGATGATTAATGTGTCATTCTTCTCCTTTTTCTCTTTCTGTGAGCTTGTTTTGGGGCAATACAGCAAGGTCAAAACACTCTGAGAAATTATGTTTTCATCTAATATAGAAGTGTTTCTGGACATATCACTAACTGGAAAATTTTGAGGTATTTTAAAACTATACTAAGTTCTGCACATTGAACCTGGTCTTCATCACCTACAAGAAAGCACAGAATTCTAAGTACTTTGTTTCATTATATTGCTAGCTGCACTGACTACACATGATAGATCAAAGAACTGATATTAAATAGTTCATTCAAGAGTGTCTCTGAAAATTTCCAGATACAGAAAATTATTTCACCACTCTCTGAATTCTTAGGAAAGTGATCTTGCCTATTGTTAATTTATTACAAAGTTAAATGGTTCTAACTATTTATGTACACAAAAACTTGTGCTTAAATGAAAGGAACCACTTAACCCAAATACTTTTCTATGCTCTTGGTAAATCCACGACCAAGAATGGGACAGACTGAAAAGAAGTATTCCATTCCTCATTCCAAGTTGCAGATAACAACCGGGCATATGACATCTGTAACAATTCATATTACCAGCATTTATTGACATTTCAGAGGCCTAGACAATCTCTGTTCCATAAGCTTAAAGTATAACATGCTTCCCTAAATTTTTGCTGCATTATAGGAAATGAACTGATGCTTCCCCTCCCCAATATTGACATCAAACATACTTCTGAATATAAGAATAATCTCATTCCTAAAAGCAGCAAAAAAAATTAATTAATGTGATCCTTTAGTTAAGTATGAAAAAAAACTAGATATGTTTATAAAGCAAGCAGAAAAGTGAGTCATGTATACTAGAGAAATATATGTAAAAATCTTTAAATTTCAACTCTTTTTTTTATTTTAAGCAGTTAATTTTAGCGGTTCTATCATTAATTCCTATACCTTGCCAGACAAAATACAAATAAATATTTACATACAGAAAATACCAGTGTTATAAGTGCCATAAGTAACCATGCTTCTGCAGATCTTCTCAGTACTTAACTGTAAAGGTATATAATAATATGTAACAGAGAAACCTTATGTATGTCAAAGAAGTCATGCATGCATATCTATTTTATGATATTAAACAAAGCTATGAAATGTAGTTTTTTGAACCTTATTTCTTATTAAACTGATCAAGCATCATTAACAGAAAAATTTATTGCCTGATCTTTAAGATACAAGGAATTCTATGGGGATGAAAAAAAATATGAAAATATATAAATATGTGCAAAGTTGACTAACATGTTTTTTTTCTTTGACTCAAAAAATATTACTTGTCACATATGCGTTTCTAAGGATTTTCTTTTTCATATGAACCAGAGTTAAAATAGCTGTAGACTGAGGAGATTAAGTGGATACAAATGTAGTCATTTTGTCATGTAGCATCACCACAATATTACCTATATCACAGACACTGCAACAGTATATGGTAAAATCAATATCATGCACTCTGTTTATTTTCACTTATGTGAGAGGTCATTTATCAGAGACAAGAAGAGCAGTTGTCAGAACAGTAAGTGTACATTAAATGCTTCAATTTGCTGGTTATAACTGGAATTAGCCAAGATTTTTAGATAGTATCCATTCCTCACAATTAGTTTGTGATTAGACTTCTTCCTCCAGTAGCAATTAAAAACTCTGAGTGGAGAAGGGTGATTCAGAGGAAGATAGGGAGCAGTCACATTCAGTGTCTGACATCTAATGTGACAAGACTTTTTTTTCACTTTACTGGGTATATATTTTTTCTTTTCTCTTTGTCATCATTTCTCATCAATTTCTACAAACTGTAAGATGATTTAGCATAGGAAGCATCACCAATATGCAACTCAGGTACTGAAGCATTAATACCATCTTTTTATTTATTTATTTATTTTCCTACAAGGACAAACTAACTGAAACTAAGAATTTCAAAGAAAGTGAAGGAAGGTCAGTCTTGGATGCCTTGAATAGAAATATATTGAGAGGTATTCACAAAAGCTCACTTAAGAAGATTAAAATAATTAGGCTAAAATATACCACTAAAATAATTTGCTTGCACTATTAAAATTCTACAGAACAAAATGCAACTGTTGCTCTTTGATTTTGGAATTCTTACCATTCGGAGAATGTTAAAGTGATGCAGTGTGAACTGTTCTGAGTAGCAGCAGTTTACACCTGTTGTGAAGTACAAGTGAGTTAAGCTATTATTATTTTGTCTTTTCATTTGTCTTACCCTTTTTGTACTTGTACTTTCATAAACAGAATTCTACTATATGATTACCAACACCAGTCTTGAATTAGAAAATCTGGTATGAAATAGTTAATATTCTTTTATCTAAGTTCTATGAAAGACAATTTCATATAGAACTTGATCCAACTAACATTTGGGATTCTACCTACTTTAAATCAACTTCCATGTGAGATACAGTCCAGTGAAAATCATTTGATTAACCACAGGGTAAAAAGCATACAGACCTTTAGACACATAGATTCATAGATTCATAGATGCATTAGGTTGGAAAGGACCTACAAGATCATCTAGTCCAACCATCCTCCTATCACCATCCCTACCCACTAAACTACTAAATCAAATCCCTTAGCACCTCATCTAAACGCTTCTTGAACAGCGCTAGGGATGGTGCCTCAACCACCTCCCTAGGCAGGCCATTCCAGTGCCTGACCACTCTTTCAGAGAAAAAGTTTCTCCTCAAATCTAATCTAAATCTTCCTTGGCGCAACTTGTGGCCATTCCCTCTCGTCCTGTCACTAGTAATCTGGGAGAAGAGGCTGACCCCCTCCGCACCACAATCCCCCTTCAGGAAGTGGTAGAGTGCAATAAGGTCCCCTCTGAGCCTCCTTTTCTCCAGACTAAACAATCCCAGCTCCCTCAGCCGCTCCTCATAAGACTTGTGCTCCAGACCCCTCACCTATGTTATATTACCGCCAAAATGTTGCACAATAAATTTCCCACATTTTGTAGTTAACACTGAGACTAAAAGCTCTGTTTAAATTGCATGAATAACATAAAACTCTATAAATGAATATTTTATATATTAATTTCAGTATTAATATTTCTGTATATTACAAGCATTGCCACCTTCAAGATTGTCAGTGGTTTATGGAATNATGTAGTCATTTTGTCATGTAGCATCACCACAATATTACCTATATCACAGACACTGCAACAGTATATGGTAAAATCAATATCATGCACTCTGTTTATTTTCACTTATGTGAGAGGTCATTTATCAGAGACAAGAAGAGCAGTTGTCAGAACAGTAAGTGTACATTAAATGCTTCAATTTGCTGGTTATAACTGGAATTAGCCAAGATTTTTAGATAGTATCCATTCCTCACAATTAGTTTGTGATTAGACTTCTTCCTCCAGTAGCAATTAAAAACTCTGAGTGGAGAAGGGTGATTCAGAGGAAGATAGGGACCAGTCACATTCAGTGTCTGACATCTAATGTGACAAGACTTTTTTTTCACTTTACTGGGTATATATTTTTTCTTTTCTCTTTGTCATCATTTCTCATCAATTTCTACAAACTGTAAGATGATTTAGCATAGGAAGCATCACCAATATGCAACTCAGGTACTGAAGCATTAATACCATCTTTTTATTTATTTATTTATTTTCCTACAAGGACAAACTAACTGAAACTAAGAATTTCAAAGAAAGTGAAGGAAGGTCAGTCTTGGATGCCTTGAATAGAAATATATTGAGAGGTATTCACAAAAGCTCACTTAAGAAGATTAAAATAATTAGGCTAAAATATACCACTAAAATAATTTGCTTGCACTATTAAAATTCTACAGAACAAAATGCAACTGTTGCTCTTTGATTTTGGAATTCTTACCATTCGGAGAATGTTAAAGTGATGCAGTGTGAACTGTTCTGAGTAGCAGCAGTTTACACCTGTTGTGAAGTACAAGTGAGTTAAGCTATTATTATTTTGTCTTTTCATTTGTCTTACCCTTTTTGTACTTGTACTTTCATAAACAGAATTCTACTATATGATTACCAACACCAGTCTTGAATTAGAAAATCTGGTATGAAATAGTTAATATTCTTTTATCTAAGTTCTATGAAAGACAATTTCATATAGAACTTGATCCAACTAACATTTGGGATTCTACCTACTTTAAATCAACTTCCATGTGAGATACAGTCCAGTGAAAATCATTTGATTAACCACAGGGTAAAAAGCATACAGACCTTTANTTCCATGACTAATGGGGCAGAGGATTCATGGACCCACATCCCTGAAGAGTGGAAGAGGAAAGAAAGGAAAGTGTACCAGTGCCTTATATTTCTGTGGGTCTAATGTGCTAGGTCATCAAATCCACACAGTCCAATAAACTCTATTCTCTCCATTATCCCTTCTTTCCCCAAGACTAAGGGCAGGGTCCCTCTGTTGGTTACCTGCAGTATCTGGAGCAATTGCATTTGTGGTTACTCTGTGTTGTAATTCTATCCCTCATGCTCGTAGTGCAGGAGTGGGTTTTTTATGCCACTTCTTCATGTCTTCCCCATGCTCGTGTAAGTAACTCCACAATGCAGCACATGACATAAATTTACTACTGTCATTTGCTAGAGTAGGAAGACATCTTCTTTTAATAACTGAGATATTGGATGACGCACGTCGGGAGTAAGCCAATTTGTTCAGCCCCTTCAACAGGCTGTCTTGATAGTCCCGATCCTCATCTGATACTGCAATGGGTTCATCCCTATTAATCAGTAGAGACAGTATACCATCATCCTTCATCCTTCTTCTCCATTTTATCTAGTCTTTCTGCTACTTTTGATATGGCTGAAATCAAAGCATGAAATGGAGGTAGTTGCTGTTCAGAGTTTTGAAGCATAATAATCAGTTCAAACACTAGGGGTCTTCTCTGATGGTCCTCATATATTTCAAATGGTGCTGCTAGTGTACTGGTATACTTTTCTGGTGCTGTTCTTGTTAACAGCTGTTGTACATGTAGGAATATCTGTTGTACTCCTAACTCTCTCAGGATCACAGTCTTGGTATGGATTGTTAGGAATGAATATGGGATCATGCAACATTTCCACCACAGCTGTTTCTCTCAAATACTAGATACCTTTTTCAACAGTAGTTCATCTTTTCATCTCAGGCTCCAGATTGTTCTTGAAGGAGTATCTTTCTTTTATGGCTAATATAACTCATTACCAGAGGGTGATGACTCCATCCAGACATCTACTAATTCCTCTCTCAATAACTGAGTCTCTGGCAGGGCATCCTAATTGATGAACTTTATTACCACCATCCAGAAACATGCTTTTGACTCCAGAGTCCCAGCACTGAAGCAACCAGGTGACAATACTCTAATTTGGGCACCATGCAAACATTCTTGAGCCTTGGATTTCAGCCATTTTCAGAGGATGACAAGTAGTGGTAACAGTGACTTCCTCCTCCTCACTCTCTTCTCCTTGTGTGTTAGTTTTTTCCATTGCCTTTCATGATGGTGGTGATTTCGGGGAGGGGCTCTCACCTGGATCTTCCTCTACTTCTTTTTGTTCTAGGCGTGACAACACACATTTCCATTTCTGTCCTTCCACAGAGGAGACTGACATCGATACTGGTGCCTCCTGAGATTGATCAGGCTCAGCATGGGGACTTCCCATTTTGTTTCAGGTCTCAGAAATCGGAAATTCTCTCCCCAAAATGGTATTGTATAGAGCTTGGTAAGCATAAGCGAAGCCCCTAATAAGTCATACCTCCTCTGATCTACCTAAGTCACGCCATTCCAGACTCAAATGCTTGCTTAATTTCTTGGGGTTCCCCAGGTGTTCAAGAGTGAAATCACATGACACTGGGGGTCCCCATGCTTCTAATATTTTTCCTATGTCACTCCATATTCCCTGCCACTCAGCATTCTTTGGTCTTGAGGAAGGATTTCTCTAGATGTTGTAAATGAGGAGGAGTACATTTAGAAATATTGATAACATGAGTAACATGATCCCTAATTCAGCATTACAAAATTGCATAGGGAACTGAAAAGACAACCTGGAAACCAATCTAAACATCATACTTTTTGTAAAATTAGCTACTCCCTCTGGGATGCAACTATCAATTTTTAAATTGTAAAATGTTACATATAGGTAAAAGACAGGTGTCTCCATCAGTGCCCTGAATTTGTTTTATATACTCATACCTCCATAGATCAGAGTGCTAAGCTTAATTTAGTCCCAGTACATTCTGAGTATTAAAAGAGAAAACAAACAAACAAACAAACAAAAACAAACAAACAAACAAAAACAATGGAATGCAATCCCTTGAAGAGCAGTTTTACAAAAGAAAGTATTTCTTTTCTTTTTTCTTTTTTCTTTTTTTTTTCTTTACCAAAGCAATCTTGCACCCAAACACTTTACAGATATCCCATAATATTGGCAGTCCGCTGGACTTCAAAGCCATGTTTTCTGTACAGCACCTGTAAGTGAGATTTAACAAGACCAAGTGTAGAGTCTTGCACCTAGGGAGGAATAACTGCAAGCACCAGAACAGGCTGGGGGGTGACCTGCTGGAGAGGAACTCTGAGAGGGATCTGGGTGTCTTGGTGGATGACAGACTGGCCAGGTGACAGCAGTGTGCCCTCATGGCCAAGATGGCCAATGGAATCCTGGGTTCCATGAAAAAGAGCATGGCCAGCAGATCAAGGGAGGTGATCCTCACCTTCTATTCTGCCCTGGCAATGCCTCACCTGGAATACAGTGTCCATTTCAGGGCTCTCCTGTAAAAAAACAGACAGGGACCTCCGTGAAAGAGTCCAGTGGAAGGCCACAAAGGTGATAAAGTGCCTGGAGCATGTCTCTTATGAGGAAAGGCTGAGCAACCTGCGTCTGTTCAACCTTGAAAAAAGAAGACTCAGAGGGCATCTGATCTACATCTATAAATATTTATGGTGCAGGGAACAAAGGGGCAAGGCTGGACTCTTCTCAGCAGTGAGTGGTGATAGGACAAGGGGAAATGGTCACAAACTGAAGCATAGGAAGTTCCACTGAAATGTGTGCGGGATCTTCTTCACAGTAAGGGTAACAGAGCACTGGAGCAGGTTTATGGGCTGTTTCAGCTTGGTACTGTGGCCAATAGGGCGGGGGACCCACAGACCCACAACCTGGGAAAGGGGAATGGGAAAAAAGGGAAAGGGTAGGGAGGCTGCCCCAAAAACAAGACAGCTGCAGCAATCTGATGAGGAAAACTTACCAAATAAGGTATTGGAATGCAAAATAATACAGTATAATACAATGTAATTGGAATTGAAACTAATATATCAAATAAAGTGAGAAAGAGAGTGTCTGAAATCAAAGGCCTTACTTTAAAGCTGAAAGCAAGACAGCTAGGGAACTTCACTACTGACATGACCAGCAAAAGAAATAGTCTCAGGACTTGCATGTAGTTTTATCTTTCGCTCTGAGTGGAAAATGGGATTGCAAAGTCCTCTAGGATATGTAGTTCTTCTTGTCTCTTGAGAACCAGGTACCCTGAAATTTGGCAGTCCATGAGACCGGAGCATTAACACTTATGATGTGGAATACCAATAACAAAAATCATAAAACAATGACAAAGAGCAAGTTGTATCTTACAATCAAAACTAATTGAGAAGACTTACTTAAATTAGTGAGTTCCCACCAGGAATTTCTACAATGTAGATCCTAGCAAAATGAGAACTGTTATTAAATAGAAATGCCACTTAGGTACCAGGCAGATTAATCAAGCATTCCTCTAATTAAAAAAGATTATGCCTTGTTCTATCAACAGAGATATCCACAGAAGTACTGTGAATTTAATATTCTGCTACTACATTTCAGAGAAAAATATTGTGATGACAACCTTGTGCAACCTCAAATTTTATATGTTAAACAACTCTCATAATCTGTATCATATTGCTGAAAAGAGGAGACAAATGCATTTTGTGAATACGACTTTCAAGATGAAGCTAGAAGAGAAAAATAGACAAAATATTTTTTATTTTCCTCAACATTAGTCATTTTTCATGGATTATCAATCAAGGAAACATAAGACAAGCTAAACAGAATCCACCATCAAATCTCAAAAAGAAGAGAGTGAAAAAATACTCAAGGTACCCCAAAAAAGCAAATACATTGGTTGCTCCAAAAGTAATACTGCCTATTTATTTCCATGGAACCTACAACTGATATAAAGAGCATAACACTATTTGACAGTGCAAATTCTCAACTACAAAGCACTATTTTTCAGCATAGCCACCACCATTATCTGTGCATTTTCACACTGATGAACAAGAGCCTGCACTTGTAAAAATCATGGCCATAGAGAGCATGGCTTGTCTTTCACATCACTGCTGCCACTCCTGAAATGCACCACCCATTACCCCACTGTGCTCACATCCACTGGTTGGTCTCCTTAGAAATTCAGCAAGTGTTGTGAATGTCAGTGGGTGCCACATGACAGATGTCTGCTGATATCTGTCACGTGGCAACAAAGTGTAATGAAATATTAATGGGAAGTTTCTACCCTTCCTGCCATACAGTCACCATCCACCTCTGATCTCATGGGCCGACATAATAAAAAATAGGAAGCACTACATTTGGAGCAGCTCTCATATATCATTTACCCATAACTGACATAAGCTATCATGAAGACTGAAGTGGTTGACAAACTTGGCATGAAGGACTTTGTAATTCTGTTTGATCCTGCAAAGAATTGTGCATGTCTTTGAAGTGAAATATGTAAGTAGTACATCGGGTTTGTTTACCTATGGGATTACATGCATACATAGTTGTTTGAAGAGCTGATATCCAAATCATCTGCAAGAATATTGAAACCAAAACTAGGATACTGTTTCCAGAACCTGATTGGAGAGAGCAGGAAGAATAGATCTGCAGGAGGACCTTGTTTTTCAGCCTTTTTTGATAAAAAATAAATAAAAATTAATTTCAATCTTTAAGTTAGAGCCATAGCTTTTTATTCTCGAGTAATATAACTACTTTTTGAATGCAATTGTCGATATTAGGAATTTTGAGAAAAAAAAAATAATCCAGGAACAATTTTCTACAATTAAGAGAAAAAATGTAAGTAATTACCCAACCTTTGATATCTTAATGTTTATACTCTTGATTTCATATAGTGAGACACTTGAAATTATAGCTTTTAGCATCTAAATTAAAAAGAAAAAAAGCAAAAAAATAATTAAAGCAGGTCTTAATCACATGCAGTGATCCATTTAAATGTACCACAGCAGCCAGGCAACTTCTTTCTAAATCTAATCTCAGATCCTTTTCCTGCTTCAGTTCTGTTCCTATGTCAGTCAAGTAGCCAGCCTGCCAGTAAATACTTCCATAGAAGTCCCACTAAATGAGTTTTTTCAGAATATTTTCTTCAAGAACACATTTGTTGTTCAAATAATCTAAAATTTATCAAACTGTGAAAACTAAAGAGTGACTTTTGGCTCATATTAGAGTTTATTTCTCCAGGACCTGCTGCTCAAAATTCTGTCATGTAAAGCAATATTTGCTCTGCCATTCTTTTCAGCTGACTGGTGTTGCAGTCCTTATTTTATGTTTTGAACAAAGCTCTAAAACATCCAGGTTGGAAATTAGTTTAAGAGAAGAAACAGACAAAAAGTAAAAATTCTGGATATTGAGATAAAGGCAAGGGAAAAAAAATGCTTAAAATGTAAAGATTTAGAATCCTCCATAATACCACAAAATCAGATCTTTCCCCCTTTCTGTTGACACCTAATATTTGAATGCATAAAACAATTTGCTTCTTGCTGCTCCCTTCCTTTAAGAGCCTGACATTCTTTCCATCTCAAATGATTTAGCTTAAAATGGTGGTATAAAAATCTATTAATATGTTAACCAGCAATATATTTTGAACATAAGTCTTTTGAGTAGTGATTATTTTGATAATACACTGGCTTAATGTGTGGAGCATACAATGAAGAAGGAAGTAAATTCTTCCAGCTGGATTGGTCTTTCTACACTTCGATTTTGGGTTGGTAATTTAAGTCTTACATTTGTTTGGATTTTGGAGTTGTGAATTTATCTAGAAGTAACAGTTTTTGCTTCTGAAACACAAACTACTTTCACTTTTTGTCATTGATACACTAGAAGTCTCATACAAAAACAATACAGATAAAATCCTATATTTCTTAGTTGATAATGATTGCAGTCCTTCTTCAAACGTTTACCTTGCCCCACAGAATAAGCCTAATGTATTTATTGATTATTACAATGTATTTATATATTTGTTTTTGTGTTCAAGTCCCTACTGAATATTTTTTCCAGGTTCAAGGTGAATTTAAATCAAAATAAATAGGTTCACTTTAATACTATTTATGTTCTCTACTTACCCTCTGATACATCTGTTTGGAATACGTTTCAGATTCTACAAATAAAAGTAGAATATCATTTTCCAGTTATGTATCTTTTCATATCACATTACTCATCCATTACTCAAATGTACACACACAAAATTAAAACTGATAATACGTTTACAGACTGCACACTGAAATAAAACCCTTAGTGGAAACTGTAAACTAAAATATGAGTGTGATGGGCATTTGAGAAGGGAGATGAGAAGGAAATAGTAGGACTGATATAGAATACTTCAACACAAGAGAGCACTTTCTATAGCAGATTTGGTAGTCAACAAGGCAGAGAACTACACTTTATCACACAGTGCAGGCAGCATGGCTGCAAAAGATAGTGCTTTGGTGGCAGATAGAGGCGGTACAGTGATCTTGGCAACACAGGAGAGTGCTCTTTCTAACAATGCAGACAAGGAAACTGGTAGCCTTCTTGCTTCCACATAGAACTGATTTAAAAAATCCATGCTTGAAATAAACAGTGATCTGATTTGATTTTATTTTTAAAGTCAGCTGCATGCAAGGGATTAATTTTGACTATATGCTTTTGTAGGCTATATTATAAGGTTTTGTTTTGTTGTTAATTGAAAGCTTCCAAAAATACAGGACTGTAAAATACATTAGTGAATCTGTAATAGATTGATTTTTTTCTTCTTTCAGAAACACTTCTCAGAACTACAGAATTTCAATCTAAATTTCCACATATCTTAAACTTTAAACTTGGTAAGGTTTTATCTTGCTATAGTACTTACACATCTTAACTACGACCTACATTTTTGGACATACATTAACATCTCTTGAACTGAAGTGCAAAAAGCAGTATACAATATATAGGAATGATAGGCAACAAAAAAGAAGTAGAGTAGCTTTTCTCAGATACTTAGGGTGAAATTCAAGAACAGTGCCCATTATAAGCTAAATCTAGCAAGGGACATTAGCAGTAACAGAAATGGACCATACCCTTATATGAATTACAATTAGAAGTTCAGGGTAAATATGGTTTTGTTTGTTTGTTTGTTTGTTTGTTTCTGATGCATGGGGAAATGAACAAGTCAGAGGCTGAACAGTTCAGTGCCTTTCTGTCTTGACCTCCACAAACATTGCCTGTGCTCAGACTTCAGTGCGTATCAGCATAACCAAGGAAGCTAACAGTTGACTGGGAGCAGCAGTTCAGAATTACATTGAAAAATTGGATATGAGTAAATATACCAGTTTGAAAAGCATTAGCTTTTTATCAGTTGTATCAGGTTAAAAGTGCTGAAAATATTGGTGGATCTGATGCCTGTTAGCTGTGAAAAAGAGTGAAAAATGTTGGAGATGTCCACAATTGATCAAAAACATAATGTTACAATCACTGTTAAGAAAGACAAGGAGAATATGCAGAGCTCTAGGCTGGCCAATCTCATTTCAGTTGTTGAGAGGGAGTATTCATTTTGGAATACATTTCCAAATATATGCAGGATAAGAATAACCTGTTATATACTTTGACCTTTTAAAGCCTTTTGACACTGTGTCTCACAGCATTTTCTGTTGTCAGATGATGAAATGTTTGCTAGAATAACTGAGCACTAAATGGGGTCATAATTGGTTGGACTAGGCTCAAAATTTATTGATCATTATTTTAATATCTGACTTGTGGCCGGTAATAAGTGGAGTATGCCACTTCAGAGTAAGGTCTGAATAACACAGTTAAAAATAAATAAATAAATAAAACCAAGGAACCAAGATGGCGAATAATGCAATGAGTCACAGCAGCCAAAAATTCTGGTTTGGGTGTTTCAAGCAGATACTAGAAGACATTTATGCTTTGAGGATGGTATTGTAATAGCACAGAATTTGTCTACAGAAAGCAAAATATGCTCAGGAATCATCTAAAAGCAATCCACAGCTGTCTACAACTAGTGTTGTTAGTAGTCATTCTTTGAGACGGAAACTAGAGCAGATCTCAGAAGTCCCTTCCAACAAATATCTCTTCTACTATGTGTTGTAGTTTTTCAGATTCCTTCAGTTCACATAAGAGATAAGGAAAGTAGAAATTCTATTATTTGAAAAGGTCTTTCATCCTCGATTTCATGAAGTTACTAGGATGGAGTGGAAAGGTTCACCACAGAAATTCTTAAAATACATATTCTAGAGGTCAATGTGTTTAAGAATAACAAATTTAAAACTGAAAAAAATGCATTTTTATAATATACCATTCACTTTTAAGCAAAGAAAAATATCATAAAAGATACAAATTGTTGGAGGGTTCAAAAATCTACGTAATGAACTTTGCAAAAATAAATGAGAAGATAATGACCATAGGTCATGTATGTATTTAAATATGAAATAAATATTATACAGTACAGCAGCATGGAACTCCGTAGAACTAAGGAATAATTTTTGTATGTCTCTGAGTATGTTCAGGGAAAAAGATTTATATATACTAAGAAATCTATTTTAGCAGACGGATGGTCAAATCTTATGGGCAATGCATATGATCATGCGGCAGACAGAAGCATAAGAGCCATCAAAAATTTTAGATATATCACTATGACTGTATTTATCCTTCAGATATTCAAAAGAGGATGAAAACTTGGCCCAGATGTAATCACTAAATGTTTTGTCATTGACTTTTAGAAGTGCTAGGATTAAACACAGGGAAGTTTGCTAACTGTAACCTCATGTAAAAACAGCTCATGCAGAAGAGATTGACAGGAATTATTTTACATCTTTTTTATTATTTTAGCATTCTATAAAACAAAGCATAAAGCAAAATCAACTCCTGATTCTTATTTCTGACACTATTAACATACAATAGAAACAAAATATGAAATGATTCTCTCTTCTTTCCACAATGCTTCCCACTATGTTTTCTCTAGAACTAGTACCTACTACATAATGACTCATTCAAGATGATAAAACATTAACACAAGAAATATAAGGCATGTCTTTATCATTATAGAAATAAAAATGTGAACAATTTGACACTGTCTTCATCGATTCTGATCCCCATCTATGTGCATAAACTTTCTGAGAAGTAAACATAACCAATTTCTAACCAACCAACTAATAGCAATGTATTGACACCATACCATAAAACCAAAGGCTCTTGACATACCTTAAAAAAAAAATGCATATACTCTTATTTATGAAAAGACTGCTATAGTTAGAAAATGGTTTTAAAAATTATCTATATACTGTTGATGATCTGTTTTAGAATTCACATGTAAAAAAGTGTATACGAGTCATCTTTGACTAGCAAATGTTTTTTCAGTTTCTAGTCCAATTGATAATTATGTTCTTATTTTAACCTTTTGGCACTTAAGATTTATTTAAGAATCAAAGATTATAGCTGAAAAGAATAAAAACATAGTGCATTTAGAGTGACTCAGTAACAACCTTTTGAAAATATGATTAACAAAAATCTAGATATATTATTTACACAAGTACTACTCATTGCTACATTAGCAAAAACAATAAAAAATGATACATGTAGAAAAAGGATGTTTTCTTTTTTAGATAAGTTCACATGTTACTATAATAATCATAAGGGAAGAGGTAATTATGGTTTGGAAAAATTTTCATCAAAATCATTACATCAGCACTTTCATAATAACTTTGTATTCTGTTTCTCTTATTATATAAACAACATAGTTATAGAAATATAAGAAATCCTTATATACATTAAGTAGAAAATACACACTGCCTTATGAATTTTTCAATAAGAAATGTTAATTTCTGCTTTTATTATTATATTTACCTGCTATCATCATTACAGTAGTCCACTAAAGCTGAAAATATATTTAAAAATTATGTGAGGAAAAATAAAATTCATTTTGAAATGAAGTGTTGAAACAAAATTTTGTTATACATTTTATTTTCAAGATTTTCAAGTAATTGGCAGAATGTTAGACATAATGATTTTCCCAAATATCCTTTTTGAACACTTAGGTAAAGTGGAGTAAACTTTAACTTGACTATACTCCAGCTAAATACTGACATGGAGTAAGCAAGAAGAAAAGAAGCATTAAAATCATAAAGGCAGTGAATATACAGTAAAATACTGTTAAAGAACAAAATTCACTTGGAATGTGAATATTTCAAGGAGGATTGTATGGTCTGCAATGTCAAATCTAAGAGAAGGGCTGAAGGTGGGCAGATATATGTGTTGTTGACAGGCAAGTTCACCTTTTTCACTGGCAAGTTCAAGGGAGCTGTTGATGAAAGAGATCAATAGATGCAAATATAAAAAAGCAACAGAACAAACGTCCACATAAGTAGTAATTACTGATATAAAAAATATATCCCTTTTTATATTTAACCTAAGTAAACAAACAAGAGAATTGTCCTAAATGGATGAAATAAGGAACTAGATATTCTTTGCATGTTGTATACCACATCTCTTTTTCCATAACTCTTGCGAGTGCTAAAAACACCCGGAAGACTTTCTGCTGTTTTTGCACTACTTGATGGAAGCTTGAAATAAAATTTTGTGGAAATATGGCGAAAATGATGTCTAACTTTGCCAAATGAATATTTTTGAGAGTATACATTCCAAGATTATAACTTTTTATTATATATTGTAATATATAATAAAATAAAATATATATTATATATTTTTGATCATATATTTTTATTATTTTGCTTTTCTCTCACTTGTTCCAAGGTTCCTCATTTTCCCTACATTTTGAACATGAGGTCAAAAGGTATCCTAACTGTTCATTATAAAAGAATTACAGAACGTTCAAAAGAGCTCAATAGCAGGAATTTATTTACTTACCTTTTGGAAGAGTTTCCTTGCTTTTAGTACATTAAAGGCAAAATTTTTCCTCAGTGATCTCTCATTTTCATCCTGAATGATGTTCAAGGCAATGAAGGCCTTCATTGATAAACTCTATAGAGCCTAGCTGTGGTGTGGTGCTTTATTTTTACTATTTTGTAAATTTATTCTAAGCGATCAGTTGATGAACTGATGCTGACAAACCCTGCTTCTGTGAAATGCTTAAATATGTTTACATTTGATGTTTCCTATTAAGAAAAACAGCCTACAGCTTAAAAACAAAGGGTGAACATATCTTTTATGTAGACTGAGACAGTATATCAGATGTTGCTTTTGTACAACAAGTGTCTCTTCCATTACTTTCATTATTTACGTTACTCCTTTTCCCTCTGTCTGCAATGTTAGTTCAATAACATAGATCTTAACAAACCTCTTCAGTAGGACAGATACAGAAAAAAGGTTAATCTTTCTTAAAGGTTCTGCTCAGGTCTTAGTATAAAAAGTATTGTGGGCTCTTGATTTTTTTTCTCACTTACAACCTGTAAGGTCATTACTACCAAAGTGTAAGATCATATTGTAAACGGCATTGAGTCACACATTAATCTTGATAAGTTAATTTACATACCAACTAAATAGAAAGGTTTGTAGTTACTCTCTAGGCCTTACTGTAAAATTAGTAGTCTGGAGATGCTTAATTATTCTACTTCTGTCTTCTGTCAGAAAAACACAGAACTGTCAGTAACGCAATATTAGGTGACTTTAATATGATTTTGATTTGAATGTAAATGCAATTATGATTTGTTATAAAGTTGTAATTTCTTATTACATTAGTTCCAAGCTGTCGTATTCATAAAATTCCAACTGTTAGATGAAAGATTGATTTCAGTAATAAGGAAGATTTCTTTATAGACTACAGCAAAAATTGAAGGATTTTTTTAAATTTTTAATCTGTTTTCAAATTTGTACTTTCGTAATGCATTTCTTTTTGAAAAAGAAAACACTTATTTTTTTCTAATATAGTAACTAAAATAAATGATGTCCTTAGTCTGAGGCTGTTGCTTATTCCTTTTTCTCAATCAAAATGTATATAGCAAACAAATATGGACAAATATGAAATTTCAGGCTACTGATTTGTGGAAATTTGCTGTTCCATACAAATAGAAAGAGAGAAAACACCTACAAAGAATAAAATAACAGAAGAGAAGCAATGAAGTAAAAAACACAGGTATGACCAGCACAAGGAATTGACATGTTATATCCACTCACATTGCATCAAAGAAACCCCGTGTTTGAATTTTCCTCCTAATAGAAATAATTCATAATTCTGAACAGAAAGGAACATGCATTCTGCTCATTTTGTTTTGCCTGTCAAATGAAAGGAAAACAAAGCAAAGCATCTGAGACAAAAATATTTGTTTGGTTGAGGGTTTTAAATCTGGTGATACAAAATAAAGGTGTCTCCACACTGTAGGATGTATAATTCTTGCTGAAAGGGTGATGGGTTATTGCACACAGGTAGGAAACACTCATCAACTTAGCTGACACTTTTTCTTTGAAAGAATCTTGGAAATATCTTCAATGCAATTATACACAAGCAGCCATAACATAGTTTTAAGTTGACTATTAGGCATGATCTCTAGACAAGAGCTTTAGAAAAGCAGAAAAAACAGTTTCTGTGTGATGTATATATACTATTTTTACAATACAAGCTATTTTAAGTAATGGCTATGCACTTTTGATATTTTGTGGTTTTACCTGAAACTGTTTCACTGCTACCGGCAAGATAATCTCCAAAGTAATATTATTTTTTATTATTACTTAAAAAACAAAAAATGGAGGAGAAGGGGAAAATGTAGCCTATATTTACTTGTATAGTATAAAAATTTTATGTAATATTTACATTGAAAATACAACTGAAATGAAACATGGTGTTAATATTAAGTCATATAGTTATAAACTTTCGTTGAGCTTACTCCTGAGACACTAAAGGCTGCACAGTACTCATCATACAATTATAATTAATATAGTGTAAGGCATATATACACTTGCCTATATAGGCAAGTATAATTATTAACATATTATTATCCTTACTATTATAATAAAACTTTTACTTCACCATAAATAACTGTCAGGTTCAGAAACAATAATGATAAGAATATTTATATTCTAATATTAATTCCTCTGATCTATTTTTTTTTTTTTTCATACATTTACGTTCCTAAATGGTCCTGCTTCTACTGTAGAGAGCTAGCAACTCTGACCAAAAAAAGCCACCTTGTATCCTCGACAGAAACTGCAGTGGTGCACTTGCTCAATGACATAGGTAAGACAGCAACACTAACACTAATTTTCTATGTATTGAATTACTTCATTCTATTACTTAATATAATAATCACCTTGCAACCAAAATGAGACATGAAAATGTAGTATATATTCTTCACACATCTTTAGTATACTGAAAAGTCCTTCCCATTCTCTGCATTCTGCCATTTTCTGGAAAAAAAAGAAAAAAAGAAAAAAAAAAAAAGCAGTTTTTTTAATTACCTTCCAATAGTTCATATTTACTGTTAGAAAGTGTTCTTATGAAGAAGAGTTCTAGCTGTTTCTTTAAAGGTTGTATGGTTGTACTGTACATTTTAAAACATAGTCTTAGATCTTTTTTTGCTATAAAATTCCTTATTGCATAAGAATCTCACTCAAAAGTACGGCAGAAAGCGTTAGTCTCACATTCTTTTCCTAAACAATTACTTAAACATAAGTAATTGTTTAGGAAAAGAATGTGAGACTAACGCATCTCAGATGTGTGGGACAAATCTTTCGAAATGAGAGAATCATTATTTGCATTCAGAAAGACTGGACCTGCTACCAATACATATTTGAATACTAGTTCATCATTGTGTAGTAGATTTTCTCAAAAGAGAAAACATAATAAAGATGAAATGGACATATATTACTATCTTGAAATTAGACAAAGCAGAAACACAGATTAAAGATTTATTTTTATCTTACTTTGAACTGAATTGAATAAGAACTAGAAAGCTTGCATTTTTTTAAAGTACTTAGTCTGGTTGTAAAGCTAGCGTGAACAAATGACTGAATACTTCTTCCAAAACTATGGATTTATCTTTAAAGATGGACTAGAAAACTCCACTATCAATAAATTATGAGTATCCTCAATAATATGAATCAGTGTGTGCATTTTCTAACTACATAGGGCAATTCCCCAGTTTTTCCTAATTCCCATATGGTGCTTTTCCCTTTCTGCTTTTGCTGAAATGTAAAGTAATGGCATAAATGAAAGCATTCTATGTTCACCTCTTGCTTAATTGTTGATGACGTTTGTTTTTGTTTTCTTCATTGGCCATCTAAATTATTCAGAATGCTTTTCTTCAACCACATCTACTTTCATACCTGGAAAAAAGTCAGTCTCCTCAAAATGAAAGGAAAAATGAAATATAGTCTGAACCATGGAACCAGGAAATCTCACTGTGACATAGTACACACCCTTGGATCTCATCTAAAATTGAAGGTCAGTGAAGTCAAGCTCTTCTTGAAATATCACTATTTATAACATTCCTATTGTATCAAGAGGTGGTTACTAAAGAATGAACAGCACCAAAGGAAGTTATTTTGCCCTGCTCAAGAGGATTAGATAGGAAACCAAACCTATATCCACCATTAGAATTCATATACTCTAAAGAAGAGACATTGCTGTAAACTGTGTTCTGATTTAGCTAATATAAATCCAGAAATATTCTTGTGATTTTTTAGACACCTCAATATTTTTAAAAATGCATCTATGTTTGAAATCTGTCTTTGATTGTTCACTCTACTGATGAAAGTCAAGAAACAAAGTCAAATAAGGGAAAATAAAGTTAGTTATTTTAGGGTCACAGTTGTCAGGTATGCCTGTATACATACACTCTGTACAGTCCATTTTTTGAAGCAGAGTAATTGTTTATGATAGAAAAAACAGTCAAATACCCATTTTCAGAGCTGTAAGACCCTGTTGCATATGCAACTGGACTTCATAGGAGGGCTTTCATTATTCTACATTCCTCTTCTGTACAATGATAATTTGAAGTCCTATAATGCAGAATGAATTTTGAGCAGTTACATCTTTCTCGACATTTTTAAAGGTTAATATTCACTGAGCAGCATAACACCACAAGTACATAATTATAAAGGGTGAAAGAAGCTGCATTCAAATTACCCATGAGTCTAAATGCTTGGCTCTGTATAATTACTTTCAAACTATTTCTGTCAAACACTCATTAGAGTTGAGCTAATCATTTATATTAAAAAAAAAAGGAAGAACTTTTTCAGAATTTTTAATAAGAAAAGCTTGTTTTTTTTTAACAAAATGTGTTAGTTTTTTAAAGTGGAAATAAAATTAGAAAATGATATAGTGTGGATATTCCCAAAAATAGATTTGCATGTTAATGACTACAAGGAGAGCATTCCCTATAGAGAATATGATGGTCCAAAATATACATTTTATGATAACAATATTTTTACGTGAAAAAAGTTCTATATTTAATGTATTTAAAATTCCTATGATTTGCTAGCTTTTACTGCTTTCACATATAGCACCACATGAACACCTGAAATCACGCAATTGTCAAGTAAATCAGTACTGAATCACTTTTAATACTTGGATGTATACATGTTTTCAGATCCGCCCTACTTTAAATAATTGAGTTACCATGAAGCCTAAAATATGAGTATAAACATAGACGTATTTCTATTGCACAGAATTGTTTTTCTTTGTAATAGTTGTGTTGATATTTAGCACAATAGATAAGGGTAAATGCCTTCTTCACTGCATATGTTTTTATGATCACCAAGATTACCTCTTCTCTGCACTTCATACCAGCTTGGAACAAAACAGACAACCACCCATGGACATCTGGATGGTCCAGGATGGATTAACTCCTTTAGATTTACCAACCCTTAGTAAAAAGTAAAGTTGGCTCCGTTCTATGACAGAAATTGATTTATAAATTAATTAATTCAATAGAGAACAGAACAGGCAAACAGAGCTGAAGATAAGCACAAAGTACTAAATAATATGGCACCATATAATGAGCCATCATTTTTAGTAGTGGTAGAAATTTCATGTTACAGAAGCCACAGAAATACCAACAAAACCACCTATATTACACAACACAGTTGCTTTCTAATAAAAAAAAATAGGCTTCATAGAAAAAAAGAAAACCCTTGAAATTATTGGTACATTAAATTTTTATTGTCTCAGCTTCTATATTTTTGTTGTTACTGCAAACACACTTCATTCTGCAGAGTTAGGCTTTCTGAGACATCTGAAATACAGTGCTGACTTCTAAGTCAAGTGATTCTGAAAGACAATTATTTATTGATAGGATACTGCAACAGTTATTATGTCAGAGCCCTGCAAGATAACAGTGTTTTACTCCAACAATACTTGCAACATACGAGTACATCACATTGTAAGGAATCATTTCAGGCTTTTTAGTTACATAAAGCTCACAGGTTTAGATGTTGTAATATATTGCAGATGATCTCTGTCGTTTATCTGTGAAGAAGTATTACTTAATGGAAACTGACTTAACCTATGCGTTAGCATATGTGAAGGTCTTTATTGGACTTTATTTTGGCCTAGTTTTTTTAGAAGAAAAACTACTAGGTAGGGATTTTCTGTGTTCTAGATCATTTTGAATAATACAAGTAGTTTGTATACACATTCTGCATCATCATGAGTCTATGTCAGGTGTATGCATATGGCAGACATTAAAGTTCCTCTTCATGCCACCTTCATTGTTCTTTGAAAAGGCCAAACAGATGCCAGAAGTTTAGTCACATATGAGATGTAACATCCCTTATATCTGTTCTGGAGTCTTTTGTTTTCAGTATTTGAGGTATTGTAAATTCAGGCTAGTTGACTCAGCTGAAAATATAATCTGGAACATTGAAACTTTTTTAATATTGCTAGAATTGCAACTTTTAACAGCCAAATCTTCCTAATTCTACAAGTTTGAAAGTTCACTCCCTAGCACCTTTAAGTAAATGCTTGAAGCATTTGTCATACAGGCAAATCAGCTGAGAAATATTTAGAATTATTTAGAATTAAAGAGGATGCTGCTGCATACAAGTAGAGAGGGGTTAGGCTCAGCTACTTATGGAAAGCAAGACCTCAAAATCTCTCTGAAAACGTAGTGGAGATAATAACTTTAATACTTAGCACAGAATTGCCATGGGAAAATTATTTTTGGTTGTTGTACCTACCAGTAACCAAGTTGATCTAATCTCCAGTATTGTTGATAAAATCCTTGAGTACAGAAGAATTTTTCTGTTTGCTAATGATAATCTCAATGTGGATTTTGTGAAAATGAAATGAGAAGAATCAAATAAAACCAACTTTTTACAACTGGGTACATACCAACTAAAATTTTGTATATTCCTTTTTGCTGAAAATTCATGCGAAATTATGAGTGCCACAGGAATATAATCTATGTACTATATGTTTCTTCATTAAATATTTATGTTTCTATTCCACTAAGTACAGTTTTTTTAGAGCTTACAAGAATGTTGGTTTGATTTCTGTTTCCCTGGAGACTTTGCTTCTAATTAATTAAAGTGAAGAAATAAATTCCACATCATAGCTTCATCAGGGATATGTGGGGGTGCTGGAATTCATTCACTGGGTGCCTGTAAAGCAACGAGGCATATATTAAATAAATTACAATAGGTGTTAAGAAGTTCTTAAATGTAGAACAACTTATTTTCTTATTAAGAAGCCATTTGATTGGAACACATCATATAGACCTCACTGTAAAGTAAAAGCATTATGAAATCATGATTTGAGCTAAATAAAATAAAAATTTTCACTTGAAAAATAAACAATTTTATTCATTGCTGCAAAAAATACCTGTATGTCAGTCATTTTGAATTAAATTGTTCAGAAACTATTCTTTTGAAGTTGATTATTTATCAAGATGAATTGGTGTATAGTACTAAAATAGATTTATCTTAGCAGCTCAGAATTACATATTTCCTTTCCTTAGTAGAATAACTTTAGTGTTCAGCCTTAATGAAAGCTTGTATAGTACTGGTTTGGATGACATGACTATTTGGTATAAAGTGGTCTAAGTACAAAAGATAAAACATAATTTAAATGGAAAAGAGAGTATGGTAATTAATCCATACAATTATGTTTTGGTGAGCTGTGTAAAAGGAGGCTTATTTAGCACCAAAGATAAATCATTGAAAATCCGAAGTAGACGTATGACAAAAGTGAATTGAAAGTAAACCATAGAAGATTTGTCACTATTTCTAAAATTATTGACAGTGCAATTTGTTTTGCTGACTGATAGGTTCAGGAATCATGCTGCAGAAAAGAGATGCTAACTAAACTGTAGCTGAAAGTCTTCAATATACATTTTCCATACAAATTCCAAAAATCTAGAGCACTGCAGGGAAAATAATTTCTCTCACTACATCCTTTCTTTCATTTCTCTATGCTTCCATCTTTGTTTTTTTTAAATCTCTACCAAGAGCATAAAACAGAGAAAGAAGAAAAAAAAGTCAGTGTCTTTGAAAAGATTCCAAGACAGTAAAATTATTTCTATTGCCAAAAAAAAATAATAAATGAATAAATAAAGTTAACATCCATAGATCATATATTAACAAAACAAATAATTCATAAGAATAAACAGGCAACTGGCCCGCATCTTCCAATGTTTGTCTATGGTCACAGTACTCAAATTACATTCAGAAATGGAGAAAAATTGTTTGGACCTAATAAAATGTCATGTAATTTGGCTCTGTCAAAATAATCACATAGATGGGATGACTGAATTGTTAATATGTAGTATAAAACTATGTGTTTGAGTCTGTAATTACATAATTACAGAATCACAGAACTGTAGGGGTTGGAAGGGACCTCCAGAGATCGTCTAGTCCAACCCCCCTACCGAAGCAGGCTTCCTAGAGCACATTGCACAGCTAGGCATCCAAACAGACCTTGAACATCACCATAGAACTCCACCATCTCTCTAGACAGCCTGTTTTAAAGCTCCATTGCCCTTACTGTGAGGAAGCTCCCCCCCTCATTTCTGCTGAATTGCCTATGCATCAGTTTGTGGCCATGTCCCCTTGTCCTATCACCACACACTGCAGAGAAGAGTCCAGCCTTATCCCTTTGCCTCCTACACCATAGACATGGATCAGATCCCTTCTGAGGCTTCTTTTTTCAAGGCTGAACAGACCAAGGTCTCTCAGCCTTCCCTCATAAAGGAGTTGAAAATCTGAAGAGATTTTCTTAAAGAAACAATCAAAAGTGACTGTCTCCAAGTAGAGTGTGAATGTGCAGAATATCTCAGTGTTCTGAACTGAGACAACTCATTGAAATTATTTATGCTAAACCCAATGAGTTAACTGGATTTATTAGTTAAAATCTAAATAGACATAAGGAAATTTTACTTCGTTGGGAAGTAAAATGCAAGAACAAAACATTGTTCTCCTCTAATACCAAAATTAAAATAGAGTAAATCTGTCACGAGGGCCATTAATTTACCAACCTTTAAAACTGAGCTAGCTGGAATGAACAGAGGGGTTTTCACATACAAGTGAGCAATCAAACAGGTCATCTTTACTTTGAAAGATGGTCTCCTTACCCTGGTACATGCTAAACCACATTTCCTTACAATGAAGTTTCTGGTTAGAAAGATGTTTATAAACCCATTTAAATATTTTGCTGTTATTAAACAATTTATGACCCTTAACTGTGTGAGGTAGATAGGAACATTCAAGTTGACAGAGAATCATAGAATCATTAAGGTTGAAAAAGAACACTAAGATCATCTAGTTCAACTGTCAGCTCATTACTACCATGACCTCTAAATAATGTCCCTCTGTGCCCATAAAGGACCAACAAAAAAGATTTTCTGACTTTCCGGCGTGTTCTTGGTATGCCTCAAACACGTGCAGTACATTACTTTAACTTACTAAATAAATTAAAAACATTAAAGTACAGAAAATTAAGAGTTACAATTTTGAAACTGTGAGAAATGTTGAGATGACCACAGAAATGTCCATCATAAGCCTATTAAACTTTTAAAATTGCAGCTGGCTTTATGACCTGAATGGATACAGTTACCAACCTGCAAAACAAATAGTCCTTGAACTAAACCTGCTTTCAAAATAATTAGCTTTCTTTGTGTATAATTTGTCTGTGGAGGGATCTGTTGAACAAAAGACATTGTCTATCTGATCAAGTCAGGATAAAATAGGTTTTCAAAGATAACCTGCTGTTTGGCCCTATTTGAGACAACTTTCAGAACTAACTTTTGGTGGTTTAATATACTATGAAACAGTCAATACTAAAGGTATTATGAAAATATACCATAAATCCAGTAAATTTAAAAATCTTAAGAAAAGCAATCCAGATTTAGTCTTTCAAAGAAAGAAGATTCTATTTCTTTTTCTATTAACAAAAGAAAAACTTAAGAATCTAAGACCATTAGACTCTTGTGATAATCTTATAATAAACTTCTAATTTGGTAGAATTACCTATGGAGACAGGACCATCAACATATCTTGAAGACAAACATGTTGCTAATATGAATGTATACAAGTACTAAGCTTGAGAAGTGTCTTTGTTTCACCTGCACTAAAATACAAGCATAAAGCTCAGATTAATAATTTTGCTAGGCATCAGAGGAATATTTTAAATATCCTCATATATGTTAGCTTTTTTTGAGCCAGTAGCTGTGCTGTTTTTATCTGTTAATTATGGAAGAAAATTAGAAAACAGTTGGATGAGGTTATGACATCTAAATTATTAGAAAAGATTTTGTTTCTTAAGGAAGCCAACATAACTATAATTATGATAATATGATAAATGCTCATAATTTGTCTTAATGGAATTCAGTAATTTAACTAACCTAAAACAAACTAGATGCCTAATGTTAACAAGTTGTTAAGTGTGGAAATGATTGTAAATAGTTATAAACGAGAGAGTACAAGCATAAAAACAGGCGAGTGGAGAGCATTAACAAATGCTTGACTTTTTGCCACCATGAAACTGTAATATCTTGGTGTTATCTTTGGAGCTGTACAGTATAACAAAATCATGGAATCTAACAGGTCCTGAATAATAAAATTTTACCTAACCACTGACTTAAGTTCCAAAAATAAATTGCCCATCTTCAATGGATAATTCTTTTCTATTTTTGCCCTGTTATAAAATGTGGTAGTGGAATTCTTAGATTTTGTTTACAAAAGCTTTGACCTTGAAAAGATGACTATCTAGAGGGATATACATGTACTCCCTTGGCTGTGAACACCTGAGTTGTAGCCAGATGATATTTATATGTTATCAAGTTGGCTATACCTGAAAGAGCTGAAAGAAAAAACACGTGATCAAAGGTGTACTCTGACTTTTTTAATGATTTAAGGAGTATTGTGTTCTCATGTTTCTCTTTGATACTAGATTTTGTGGCACTTGTAGATTATATAATAATGCTTCTATATTTTGCTTTCCAAAAATCTGATTTAGATTAACCATAATTCCTTTCATGTACAATATTGAGCTGTGTTGATATCAGAAGTTGTCAGAAAACCCATATATAATTAAAATTAATATTCCTTTCAGTTATATATATAT
>VXAB01004229.1:0-40957 GCA_013399175.1 Odontophorus gujanensis | reverse complement strand
GGTCTCTTTAGCCTTGAGAAAAGAAGACTGAGAGGGGACCTGATCCAGATTTATAAATATCTGAGGTGTGGGGCACAAAGTGGCGAGGCCAGACTCTTTTCAGCAGTGTGTGGAGACAGGACAAGGGGGAACAGACAGAAACTGCAGCACAGGAGGTTCTGCATGAATGTGCACAAGAAATTCTTTACGGTGAGGGTGATGGAGCACTGGCACAGGCTGCCCAGGGGGGTTGTGGAGTCTCCTTCTCTGGAGATATTCAGGACCCACCTGGACACCCACCTGTGTGACCTGGTGTAGGGAACCTGCTTTGGCAGGGGGGTTGGACTCGATGGTCTCTAGAGGTCCCTTCCAACCCCTATGATTCTGTGATTCTATGATTCTATGAGGAATAGATACTTTCACTACATGAACTGATGTACCTTTAATACTGTGCCTCTTGCTTCTACTGACAACAAGGAGAACAATGAATATGTCCTACTGGCCTTCTGACTGTTACACCAAGACATCACAGAAGTCTTCCTCTGGAGCAGAAAGATTCGATTCGAAAGGAGGCTGAAAATAATTAAGTTTTTCTTCAGTGCCATCTCACCAGTAGAAACAAACATCTTGTGTTGCATGGAGTCCACTTCTAAGATCATATGTAATGCCTTGTATTCCAACCTTCTATTCACCTCTAACATCTCTGCAGGTCTCATGGCTCCTGATTGTACTGGTACATTATGAAATACATTTTTGACTAGTCAATGACAAGAGAAAAGGCAAAGGACAGGTGTGGGGCTTTTATTCATTTATTTAAAGGTAGTTATTTGAAGTTACTTTTTCTCCTGAATATTAAGTACCAGGACAGTGACAAGATTATTATAAAAGGGGAGTGCCTATCTGAGGATATTAGACACCCCTCTTCTGAATATAAAATATGTCTGGGGAGCTGCCCTGCTCCCATTGTGGTGCAGTATCAGCTGCTGGATGAATGGACACTGTCACATATCATGTGGCAGTAAGTAATTTATATGTGCAAAGCCACTTTGAAAAACATAAATGAAACCCAATCAACACCTACAAAAATCAGCCTTCTCCACTGACGTATTGAAGCATGAGACACTTGAAATATTAGTCCTAATTTGATAATCAGTTGAATTCTGCCTTTAAAATGAAGTGTTAGTAGGAGTTTAGTTCTAAGTGAATATGTATCCTTACTTATATTACTTATATTCCTACTGTGATCTCAAAATGAAATATTTAAGTACATTCTTCAGGACTGGTCTGTGCTACCTTAGGCACCAAGAATACTAGTTTATGAAATTTAGTCTCAACCAACGTCCTGAAAAAGAGCCTTGAAAAACTCCGTTAGCTTTTGTCTAGTCCTAGATCCAGATTATTCCTTTACTATAATCTGCCCCTTTCAGTACTCGACATTCCAGGTTCATTTCCAGGAAGTTTATGTGAAAACCTAATGATATATTTTCTGTATTATTTCCTTCAATTCGGTTGAATAAGCTTCAGATGTAACACAATCAAGGGTATTTTTAGGACTAAAATTCTATAACATCAGATAAGATTGTTCCCATTAAAAAGCACCCACTACTTGTGAAGCCTTTTTACTAGATTTTGTTATTGGTGTTTCTTTTTCTGTATGTCAAAACCCTGACAGATAAGAATGATGTAAAAAGAATTGCTGGGGAGAAGGAAATCCCTCCTGTTGGTTCTTTTCTATGAACTTTTTTAAGGCTTTTAAGACAGTCATTTTGCAGACTTTATATGCAGAAGCTAATTGATAAAATCTGGAGCGAGTAAGGAAAGATAATTGAAATGCAAATGTTTCTCACTTTCTATTAAAGGTAATGAAAGTCATAAATCACCCGTATCATTCAGATGTGAAGCATTGATTTTCTGTTGTAGGTGCTTCAAGCATATACAACATAATTACTGCTTAAGAGGAAGGTACAGAAAAAGGAAGCCTTATGGACACTTCCTGCCTCAGGGAGGACTTCAGATGAGTGATGCGTGGCTTGATGGCGAATAGCACTGCCAGTGTAAGATGCACAAGGATGGAGAAGCGGAAAAAAGTTTATCTGGTGAGTGTTGTGGTCTCGTTAGAAACAAGGGCTGCTTGTGTTTTCCACAGTGCAATGATTCAGTCACTTGGATAACAACAGAATGAGAAATAATCTCAGCCTTGCAGGGCTGATGCCAAGTGAGTGCGCTCCGTGACATGCTGAGATTCCAGGGAGGTTGCTATTCTAAAAAACAGCCAGACTCAGCTTGTCTGTTCCTGGATATGGGATCCCAAGACTGTTTGTCTTCCTGCCATTTGCTCCATAAGAATGATGTCTTCTTAGAAAAATATGTCTAACATAAGGCTTCCTGGTAGGTGAGGGAGAAAATAACAGGAAAATAACATAACAGGACCCTACAAAGAATAAAAATGTCTGAACAGTTTATAGAATCCATGTATCACTAGTGCTTTGACTCAAACAGAAGATATTCCACCATAAGTAGGTTTAATCTGCACAAATTCTTTTGATTTATTTGACATTAATTCTTACACTTTTAACTGTGGGAATGCAGATGGGTGCTGGTTTTGCAAGCTTTTGCCGTGTCTCAAATTTTATATGTATTACCAGCATAAACATTTGTTTTCCACTGTTGAGAAAGGCTTCTGGACTTCCTTGCTCTTCCCCAGATAGCATTTTAGAAAAGTGACAAGTGAATAAGGGCTACCAAAATAGGTGGATGAACAGGAATAGGGAGATTTGTGTGCTTGCAGAGAAAGCAGAGGTGTTTCAGATATTGGTAGCACTTGCACGTACTAATAGAATTTGTAGCTCCACAGGTGTAGGAGACACTCCTCACTCACTCCTAGAAGTTACTTTGGGCCTCAAGGGAAAACTCTAAATTTTACTGGAAAATTGCTAATCACATTAGACTACTTGTAGTGTCTACTGGGCAGAGAGAAAAGAGAGACTGGCAGAGTTCTTGTAGGCAGTTCCTTGTAAGTTTATCTATCCAGACACTACAGTTATCCTTCAGGCATTCTCAGTGCTGGATTACCACTTAAATTGAGACTCAACCTCAGCATGCTTACACATTGCTTTGAGATCAGTATGAATATAGCATGTTCCCTTTAATTGATGCAGTCTGTCAGTCACTAAAACCAACAAAATATGAAGTATTATATATAAAATACAAATGATCGATTAAATTACATTAAACACTGTATCAAAGTCTAACAGTTTCCTTAGCTGTTGGTCTTAAGGCAATCTATACTACTGCAAAACATCATATTTTATAACATATGTATACCTTTTTGCACACATCCTTAGACCAGCTGACAGGGGAAATATAGTTTCTTAGCCCTCCTTTGAATTCTCATAGAAAAGCAAAGAAAATGAAAATCTGATTATCAGGGTGATGATCTCATTGCCTGTAAACTTCTGTGGAATACACGACATCCACTAGAACATGAGAAACAATGGTAAACTGTTCTTTAATTAGATAAAAAAACTAAGAAGATTCTCTGGTCTCTTCCTTGAAATGGAAATCGTGCTTTAACCATTTTGTATATATTTTATATTAAAAAAAAGTGGCTAAGTTCAGATTACTTCATTTATTTGATCGACACTGCTGAAGAATATCTTAAAAAAATCTAAATCTGTCTTTCTGAATCCTTTTTCTTGCCACAAACGCTATAAAAGTTTCAGTATGATCTAATGTGTCCTTCTAATGAATAAAATTTTTGTCATAACAAATTTATTTTTCCCCTATCTCCATATCCTTAACGACAGATGGTGAGGAAAGACGGCACATAAAATTTGTAACCAAGCTCAGATCATCTTTTAATTGGGAGAAAAAGGAAACGATGCTTTACAACAGACAGCCAAGAAATTGAAAAAATAATATGAAAGCTGTGCATTTACATATTTTTTAGCTTTACTTTCTTTTAAAATGAAGAACCTGATGAGAAACTGGGAAGTGTGATTAGCCTTACAACAGATAAAGACAACTGGGAATATTAGAAAAAGAAAAGAAAGTGTGATCATAGTTCAAAGAAAATATAATAGAGCTGAAAACTCGAATTTGCAAAGCTGAAATGACAAAATATAACTTGAGTCAGAGGGAAAATGAGTATGCACTGATGCAAACTGCAGCTCCCTGAGATATGAGAAGCAGGCATGATATATGAGGGTGGCTTCTTAGATACATTTCCACAAAATGGAAGAGGTACATGATAATTAGGGCAGAGTTAATGGGGGATGTTTAAAATTCCTTTGGATAACGGATGCTGTTTCTTCATTCTTTATGTCCTTTTGATGAATTTGAAACACTAAATGAACATAAAACTGGAGGAGGGTAATAAAGAGCATGATAAAACCAAAAATGCTTCACCTCTAAGTCAAGCTGGCATAGGCTAAAGACTTGCATGCGTTGCATGACTGCTGGAGGAAATGTCACAGAGTTGGGAATAACAAGACTGTAGCATTAAAGGGTCCACAAAGCCTAACAAAATAAAACAGGAAGTACACAAAAATTACTTTGAATAGAAATCCCAAGATTCAATGCATCAAGGAGATGTGTTTTTGGTACAGAAAGTATGCTGAATGCACATCAAAGAGGCAGACTGAAAAAAAACCTGTAGCTTTGGTAAAACCATAATGTGTAATCCCTTCCTTCTCCAAAACAAGGACAAAGGAAGCAGATTTGTAATCATTACAGCACTATGTTTTTTTACCAAGAGAAACGAGAAAATTCTCCTTCCATAAAGCTGGCTCTGAGCAAACTTGCAAGCATATGCTCCATTTTAATTGGAGATATCCCACAGAGTGGTCAAATTTGCAGCTCTGCAGACAGGAGTGAAATTCCTCAGTTCATCTGCCCACTTGCAGTTACTTTGGTACCCAACAGAAGAGTCTGCCTTTTATGGGAGAATTGCTAATTGCATTAGACAATTTCTCAGGTCCTTAGGGCACAGGAAAAAAGAGAAGCTGGCAGAGGTAAAACGATATCTGGTGGGAAAGTAATAAAGAGTTTAGACTAACAATGTGCTTAGCGCTGTTGGGTTCAGATACCACAAATCACACTCTAGAGGAACTTAAATTCACTGACTGGCTGTGAAGTAGAGAACAGCCTTTTAACTCAGACAGGTAAATTAGAAGATGCTCAAAAAACTACATGTGAGCCAGATGGTGTGCTTGCCAATTGCTAAAATAGAGAACTGATCAGAACTTACAGTGTTTGAGACAGTATCCTTTTTTTTCATCGCTGAAAAGTCTGTATCTGAAAAATCTATTGGAAGGCAAATTACATCTACAACCTCACCTTGATTCATAGAATCATAGGACTGTAGGATATCCTGAGCTGGATGCCATATGTAGAATCAACCCTACACATCTAAGATGAAATTGTCCATCTCCTAAAGCTCTTCAGTTCAGAATACCCCAGTTGTTAGTGTGGGTGGGGCGAACTGGCCACACACCTCTGTGGTGCACACATAGAGTTGGTACTCAGCAGTGCGTGCATCAGACTGCTCAGCTCAGACACCTCTCATTTAGCATGGCTGTGCCTTGCTGGCTGTGTTGCTCTTTATTTCAGTCATCAGCAGCAGAGCAGTGAAGGCCTTGGTCTGCATCATTGTCCTGATTATGGCAGATGACCAAAAAGGTATACAAGATATGTAACAGAACCTAGAGCAGTGACATCTCTGGTTAGTGAAGTTCTGCATGCCTGCAACACGGGTCTTACCATGGTGGGGGTCCAAACAGGCCTCAAGTTTTTGGCTGTTCACATCTTGAAAACATTAGAAGTGCTTCATCTAGAACTATCTTGAAATGTCTCTCCTCTTTGAGAATAGCTCTGGTATGATGATAAGAAAAATGTTCCCATTCTGTAATTTTTGTAATGTTGGCATATTTACCTCTTCTGTCTAGACTACTGCATTTTTGGATTAAGCACATGATTTGATCAGTTTAAGTAATTTGTTGCTTTGACAATAAAAATCTGTGGAAAATAAATGCAGTTTCACAATCACAGTAGAAAACAGCTCTGCCTCAAATAAAACGTGACCAGGTGGTGATATACTGCTTGGTTTTGGACATTCTCAGGCATATGGGTACTGCAGTCTCCTACCCCTTGAACACTGTAATACCCATTAGAGGAATACACCTTATCTTTTGAGTATTAAAATTAATACTGCTATCACTTTGTTTTGCAGAAGAAAGATGTAAATGGTATTGTTTCTCAATAGATCTTGCTTTATAAATAAATAAATACGGAATGAAATAAAAGAATGAGATAAAAAATGAAGCAGAATTCATGTTGGAGTGAACATTCAGTCCAATTTCCTGTTCAAAGCAAGGTCATCTATGAGGTCAAATGAGGTTTCTCAGGGCTGTGTTTAGATTTTGAAGTAACTCCATTGATAACCATCCTCCAGTCTCCTGTGCAACCTCCTATCCCAGTAGTTCAAATTAGAACATAGCATATTATCACAGAGACTAATATAGTAATTAAGGCTACTGAACATTTACACTGTTATTAAAAGAGGATCAAAGCCATATATTGCTTTATGTTCACAAGTAGGCAAGCTGGACTGCCGGTGAAGCTCCTGAAGTAAAATAAGTGGCAAAAGTTACCCGTAAAATATGCACCTTGATGATTTTTGATATATTTTTTTTTGCTATTCCTTTTGAAAACTTCTCCAGTTTCTTTTATGCTTTTTTCCTTCCTCTTTTGCAGTGATACACATAAAAGCAAGTGAAGTTTAAGCTTATCTCCTGTAGGGTACATGGTCTCCCTCCATTTTGTCATTTTCTGTGTTGCATGAACTACAGTCTTTATAAGCTAATGGTGGCTAGCAATTCTTCAGTGGAGCCCTGTTTTTTAGTGGACAGCAAAGTGGATTTTACTTAATTTGATTTGTAAAAATATAAATGACATTATATAACAAACTATAAAGGACAAATAAAATAAAACCTACTGTGTTAACTAATGCTGAAATGTATGAAATGTATGATCGATCACTAAAATAAATATTGATTATTTTTTCTTCTTTTTGGATGAGAAGAGAGGGAAATAAAAGTGTACTAATATCATTGGTTCGTGAAATCATAAAAATTAAGGGAAGCTGTAGCTAACTGAAGAGCCTCATATTTGATACTGGCTAAAACTACGACAAAACTTTAAGGTATCATATGGTGACAGTCATTATAATAATAACAAAAAAAAAAAAGGAATTAAAGACAACGTGTGTCATTACAAGGACTCAGATAAAAATGAAGTGAAGGAGAAATTTCATTTGTTGGATCTCTTTGAGGAGCAGTTAGAACTCTTTTCACACATCTCTTGGTTTCCAAGCTACATTATCTCTACATTCTCCCTGACTTTTGGTCAACTTGAGGCAGCAGAAATGCTCCTTAGAACTACTTTGCTCCACAACATCATTTAAACTTCTTAGACCATAAATCATTTTGGTTTGGTTGGTAAACTGGTTTACTTTCTTGTTGTTGAGTAGACAATGAATGTTTAACATCCAACCAGTATCTTTGTTCAGATTCGTACTCTTTTGCACATCTCCAGTTTATTTTTCATGTGCCTCTCATTCCAGTACTTCTGCTTAACCAATTTTTTGTTTATTCACAAGATAAATTTTTACTATTGGTCAAAACATTAAAGAAAAGTTATTGGAATCTTTTTAACAGTAATGATGATTTTAAACAGATAGAAGAATGATTTCCTGCATGTGTTTTTCTGGCTTAAGGCCTACTTTTAAATCCCATTTCTGTATTTTGATGCTTCAGCTGTAGCCATGTCAGATACAAAAGTTGATAGCAGCGGGAACATCTAATCACTAGCAATTGTGACTAAAAGACCATCAATCATCAAGGCCCACATGGTGGCCACTGAAAAGGCAGAGTAATGGAGAGCAAGGTGATGTTAGACATGCAGGATACTGAAACATCCATCTCCCTGAAATGACAGAGTGTTTGAAAAATAACATCTAGTTAGAAATTATTGGTATATTTTGGGTAACATGATTTTTCACTGAAGATTTCTGTCTCTTTGGTAAGGAAATAAGAAAAAAGCTATCTGTATTCCCATATTCTACTGCCAGTTAGGCAAAAACTCCCCTGGGAGTGAGAAACCGAGTTCTAATTTCAGATAATCTGTAAAGAACTAATGAGGCCAGACTTGATAAAGATGAATGCATGAACCAATAGTACCTTAAATTGCAGATCATGAGATTTCACTCATGCCTTGTGTTGAACATGTTTCATTTATCAGACTTGCATGTTCCCCCATTGTGTTTCAGATCAAATTGATTCCTTTATTTTATTATAATGCATTTTATTTTATTTTGTTTTCCTGAAAGGTCTCTAAAGACATTGATTTTCTTCTTGTTCAAAAAAAATAAAAAAAATTTAAACTGTGCCATGGGCTGGAATGGTTCTGTCCCTTTATTTTTTCTCCAACTAAAGCAATCCCTAAAATTACATAGTGAAGTCAGCTCTAGTGAGGACACATCTAGAGTTCTTTGTTCAGCTCTTTGCCTGAGAGTTCTAGAGAGAAGTGGAAGTACTGTAATGAGTCCAGCAGAGGGCCACCAAAATGGCCAAGGAAGTGAAGAACCTCTGCTATGAGGAGATGCTGAGCAATCTGGGACTGCTCAACCTGAAGGAGACAATGTCTATAAATACATGAAGGGAGGGTACAAAAAAGAAAGTTATTTTCAGTCCAGTGTCCAGTGAGAAGACATAAGGTAATGAGTGCAAACCAGAGCAATAGGGGATTCCGTCTGAACACCAGGAAGCACTTCTGTGCTATGTGGGTGTCTGAGCCCTGGCACAAGCTGCCCAGAGACTGTGGGATCACCCTGGAGATCTCCAGAAGCCACCTGGACTTGGTCCTGGCACTCTATTCTGGACGTCTTTGCTGGAGCAGGGGCTGGGCCTGGTGGAGCCAGAGGTCCCTGCTGGACTCAGCCATGCTGGGATTCTATGTTTCTGTGAAGCCAATGTAAAGAAATGTTCAGAATAGGAGTGTCAGTGTTAAATTTCACTTTCATACTCTGAGAGATCTATACTTTGCTACTCTATTAGCAACACATCTAATCTGTTTACTCCAGTTGTCAAAAGCACCCAAGTGAATTAGGCACAAAACATCCAATGAAAAGTGTAGGAGACAGAATACTTAGATTACTTTGCTTAGGGGTTCAGCAAAATATCAGGCCAGAAACTAAAAAGCAGGACACTGATTTAGGGAGTTTAATTATCCAAAGCTTTAAATCAGTTCTGCATGAAAACCAGTTTTAGTGTGCCAAGTTATAAACAAATCAATAATTTTCAAGTCAGGATCACATTTACAATGGAACATATGTACTGAAGTAACACATTTTACTTTACTGATGCAGTTCACTATTCACTTTCTTATCAAAGTTCACATACTTTTATAGATTTGTATGCTTAATAAATTTAAAGAGCCACAGACTATGCTTTATATATGAGGTTATACATGAGATATTTCTCTGGTAACTTTTCCAAGGATTTTTACCAGACTCTTATCCAAAAAGATCTAAAAATTTAAGTTCTGACATTGGTTTTTTTTGTTTGTTTGTTTGTTTTTTTTTAAATTTCTTTACATTTCTACCAAACCTGATTCCTGCAGTACAGAATGGATTTCTTGGTTGTAGTAGTTACAATTTATTTTTTATTTCATAGACCAGTAATGCAAAATGGCAGTGAAGTGATTTGCAGTATCACCCATACCACAAAACTCATGCATTGTATATCCAAGCAGGGTTTTTTATGCAAAAAGAGGATGAGAGGCAAACAGTACCTTCCAAAGTGATTCACTGAATGGAGCATCTGAAGAATTTGTTTGTTTCAAGAATATGCCAGACCCACCAACATTATTCCTCTTGTCTGAAATGGCAAAGGAGGAATGAAGAAAAATAAGTAGGGATTAGGGGTAGAGATAGAAAAGGAAAGAGGGAAAAACAATGCATGTTCTGAAAGACTTTGTAAGACCAGAGGGTACATTATGTGCATAGCTGTTTTAAAAAGAGAGGTTTGCAAAATTAAGAGATTGTCATGAAAACTGAAACCTCAAAGAAAGAAATACATGTAGATGAATGTTTCTATCTAATTTAACCTGAGTGTCTGCAAATAACAGTTTGCTTATAAACCACTATATATTATACAAGCTCCTGGTGTTGCAGCACAGTTTGAAAACATACACTTTCTATCATGCTTGCAGTGGTACAGGGCAGCTTTGTCCTGAGTCAGTACTGTTGGCAGACACTGACTCTTCCTCCAGTGCACATGAGGACAGTGGGACATTAATTGTAGAATGTGTACCTTGCATGTACCCCTTGCACAGCCCCAGCGTGGGTGCTTGCAGTGTGCCCTCAGTGAGCAAAGGATTGTCTGTTAGTGCTTCTGGTGAGGAGTGGAAGCAACTCCAAGCATGAGCACTTGAAATGGTTGGACCACAGAGGATAGTGCCAACATCCCGTTAGTGGTGCCAGTCTGAGCCATTGCAGTACCATCCCATTATTAGCAGTGTTAAAAGAGCGGAGGAACTGAGCCCATGCAAAGTAGTCGATATTTAGACTGCCTGCAGTCCATCCTATCTTGTGAAAAAGGAAACAACCTTTTCCCTTGCAGTGAATGCAGTTGATTATCTCAAGTACCCTTTTATATGTTGACACATTGGCAGAAATTGATTCTCTTTATACAAAACACGTGTACCTCTCAGGATAAATTCTGCCATTGTTCTCTATATATTCAATATTCTCGAGCACAATTTCCTTCTGCGTTCCTAATAAAAGCTTGTTCACAGAACTGCTAAAAGCTCTTTCCCACCAATACTGAGCACTGTGGAACAAAGTCAGGAACAGTTATACTATACTTTTTCCAGGATATTAAGAAACACGTATTTATTTTCAAGTACATTCTTAACAACCCAAATCTGGGTTTAGTCCCAGGTTGAGAATAAATTGAAGATGTAAACACTTCTCAATGTGAAGCAAATTATTAACACTAAAATGAGATTTGAAAACTCCACCTTTGAAGAAAAAATAATTCACTTTATTATATTTTGGAAACATTTAGTTTATATTTCATTTAGAGTAGATTTAGGACCATTATATTTTTCAATAGAAAACCATCATCCACTTTTGATATATATTTGTATATGCTCTAAGAATTTGTACTGTTCTTTCCATTGCTTTTCTCCAGGGATACTGACTGATTGCAACAAAGACTTTGCAGTGATACAGACTGAGCAGAAAAAACTATGCTAGAGACCTAACTGGATCTAGCTGTGGTGTCCCGGTTCCTTGCAGGGGAGCTGGTCTACATGGCCTTCTGAATTCTTTGAATTCTCTTCCTAATTTTGCATGTTGGAAGTACCTATTTGTTGTCAAGTGAGTTTTGTGAGAAGTTACCTCCTCACAAAAGCAGCTTCCAATAATTCTTTATTTCTTTTTTTTTGTTCACTTTCTCTTAATGAGAATCTTGTTTCTATTCAATGGATGTCCAGGAAATCTCTTCCATCATCTTGGTTTGGCTGGCTCTCTTGTTTTCTAGACAGCCAGCTTGCTATATGGAAAGTCTGAGTTCAATATTAAAGAAGTCTGACAAGTTTTCAACATGGTAAAGTGAGAATCTAATCTTTAAATCTCTGTTTCACATTTCCATGGAGATGTTTGCACGAGAGCTGTGGAATGCAGAGCAGAAGGTCCTTTTCTGATTCCCAGACTGTACTGATACAGCAGCACTGCCTGACTACTGTAGGGTTGCCCACTGATCCTACCTGCACTGCACGGGGCCCCTGTGAACCCATTCCTCCCTTGTCCATCACCTCTGGACAGCTGATGTGCCTTTGTGTATACTGTCTGGACCACCCTCACGTGGTATCATCTTGATGGGACCTCACCTTACACCATAACACAATACTATTAGCATATATATATTTAAAATAAATGAATTAGAGATCTGAAATGCACCCTCTCCTATACAACATCTGTTGTTTAATCATGAAGATGTGTAGTCAAATTTCTGTTTCCAGATAAGTGAGTAATATTTCTACGGTGTTAAATACAATTAATTTCTTCAGCACTTCTAACCTGTAAAAACAATTCTTTAAAAAAATTTCACATTAGAACTACTGAAAACAGGGAGCGACAATCCCATCCATCCCACAGCTTCTGCCTCCCAAATTCCCGTGCTATATCTAACACCAACTTTTAACAAGGTGTGGTAATTCCACTCATTACACTCATAAAACATGAGCTGTAGAATAGTAATAGCAAGATTATATGAGCAATTGCCTTTTGTTTTTGCAAGCTGAACAGACTGAACAAACAGAGCAGAGCAAATGATGCAAGATTAGGAGAAATATGCCTTCTTTGGGATTTATACAGCTTGTCTAGCTCTTAGCAAGCTGTAAAATCCTCAAAAGCAATGCTTATCTCCTATATAACAGTCTGCATTCTGTCATGGTATTTCACCTGGTGCCTCTCCATCACAATGATGCTAACCTGATGAAGAGGTGATGTCCTCTGTGTCCTTTTTCTCACAGATATCTTGCAGAACATGTTCAGTTGTGTGCTGATGACAAAAAATGAAGACCTTTGGTGAATGAATGTCTGGATAATCTCTTCTATCCTCTGGCAGCAAGATTAATAGTTTCCTTCATAATAAGGGCAAATTTATTTCTAGATTTTTCCCTCAGCCTAACCCCAGGTGGGGACCTTGTCCCAGTTCTGTCTTGTGGAAAAAAATATCCAAACTTTTAAAACTGTTTAGTCATGGCTGAGGCTTTTTCAGTCTTACCTTTACAGGATCACAGAATCATAGAACCATTTGAGTGAGAAAGGACACTTAAAGACCACCTAGTCCAAATACCTGCAGTGCACAAAATCACAGAATCATAGGGGTTGGAAGGGACCTCTAGAGATCATCTAGTCCAACCCCCCTGCCAAAGCAGGCTCCTTAGACCAGGTGCACCGGGACACCTACAGCTCCATCAGGTGCTCAGAGTCCCTTCCAGCCTGGCCTTGAGTGTCTCCAGGGATGGGGCATCCACCACCTCTCTAGGAAACCTCTGCCAGTGCCTCACCACTCTTACCAAAAAACGTTCTTCCTTGTATTAAGTATATGCAGTACCTATATATTCTAGACACATTGAAAACACCTATCTTAAACTGGTTTAGGGAATTAAACTCACTCCTCCCTATCCAACACAGATGTTTCAACCACTTGGTAATTAAGCCAATCTGTTCTTTTCTACCTGAATAAAAGGTCATTATTTTCATGATTTTAATATTTTTGAAATTCTACACATCACAATGCATTTTGAGACAACTGTTTTTTGAAAGCACCTTGTATATATGCTGTGATGTGAGTTGCCATGCAGCCATGTGACAGCAGCTGGTTTTCAATGCCTTACTCAAATCTTTCTCTCCACTTCTCTTGGGAAGATGTTCTTCTGACACTGCAATAGACATAAACTGCAAAGCCCTCTGAGAGCAAGGCTGAACATAAAATAGAGTGGTTTGAAATGCCTTGCTTTCATTGAATTTTCTCCTGGAGGACTGATGTTCTCTGGCTGAACTAATCCATCACAGAAGTTAACGTGCTGAGGGAGTTGGGAAGGTGGCAGGAAAGAGGAATGAGCGGGAGAGCAGGGACTTACAGTGACAGTGCTTCAAGTAGAGTGAACGCTGTGAACTTGAGGATACCCAAGAAGATGAAAACCCCTCTCTGACACCAGCTGTCCTGTGTGGAAGGTGTTTGGATATCCCTCTGCAACCAGTGCTATTAACCCCACCAGCATCCAGCATACCAGCTCCACACAAAAACTGTCACTGCTGTTTACAGTCAAATCTCTGTTTTCAGCAGTGTGAGCCATTGCTTAGCTGGAGCCCAGAGGAAGACAGATAAGATTTTGATGACAAGCTGAAACTGCACTCACATTTTCTCCAAAAAATTTCTCTTGCTGTTTTCACAAGATCTGGATTTTGCCCCACAGCAAATCACTGAAGAGTGAAAAAAGTCTGTCATAAAATCAGCTTAAAATAACCATGCCTTATGAGCAAAGTGTCACTGGCCTTTGTTCTACAGAAAGGGCAACTAATTCACCTCACTCTCTTCTCCAACGTCAAGACAGAAGTTACCTCTCTAAGATAATTCAATATTAGTTTTAGTTTCACACAGCTGTCATGACTCTCCTTTAAAGGAGAAAAAAAATATATATTGAGTGTGTATTCCCATCATATTTTCTGTGCAATTTTCCTGGATTTCCTCTTCATTTTTTTTCTCTGACTACTCCTTAATATACAATCAGTTAAAGCCTTGACACCATCTTGCTCTTCAGATCAAGTCTTTAATATTTTGAGAACATAAAAGGAATATGGCAACACAGGACTGACCATGCCTCAGATCTAAGGGCTAGTAAATCCAGGATCACATCCTATAAGCTTTTGTAAGAGATATGAACAATTCAAGCCCAGAACTCATTTTTGTACTGATGCTTAAGGTTAATACTTTCCCTGTGAGCAGTTAAACTTTATGAAGCATGTGTGGCATACTGTCATTCATCAGACATTGCAGAGATATGTTATCTGTTACACCTACCATCAGGCTCAGATACAAAGTCTTTTGCCAATGTTACTAAATTTCAGAAATTTTGTGGAAAACAAAGCCATAAAAGGAGAGAGGGAGGCTTGTCATGTAAATTAATTAGGTAGGTTACATTAGCTAATTTATTTCCAGATAGGATAGCAGGTAAATTGTAAGCTGTCACAGAACAGAGAGATCAACAAATATTAACTACAGAGTGAAATGTACACGGTTCTCTTAAAGGCCTTCCAATTAAATTTCCATCAGAAATACTGATACTCCACACTATTGTAAATTGTCACATCTAAAAAGCAGATCTTATATTTTGAGTGAGCCTGTCATCATAGCTTATGCGTGCCGTTTCACAGGCCAAAAGCTTTAGGGAAGGAAACAATCTGAGCTAACCACAATCCACCATTTTCCATGAATGGACAAATTTTAGCACACGTTTAAATCAGAGAATGTATCAGCAACTGGTTTATGTTTCAGGTCAGACACAGCATGAGTTGACCTTCCATTTCACATATTCACTTATGGGATCTTAAAGTGTTAATCACAATTCTTAACTTCAGTGACAAAGCATACATGCTTAATGTGCAAGAATACTACCTTTTCTAGAATTTCTTCATGGTCAGTAGAATAAAATACTTCAATATTGTCTTCTTTTTAGAATTGCCTTTAGCAGAAACCTTTTATTTTTTGTTACCAAAATGAAGCAAAGATTAAGGAGGCATGGTTTAGATTACCTGGAGTGAGATTTACACAGTCAGTCCCCTAAGAGAAAGCAGATTCAGTTTAGACTTAACTAAACATTATAGAAATGGGTGCCATGGTACCTTTTATATAGTGGATGATACACTTAGAAAAATGTATGCTGAATTACAGATGCCCTTAAAATATTTTTTGCAGTTCAATAGCAACTTCTAATTAGTTATACAAAGCCTCTAATTAATGAGTGTGAATAACAATACACAAATTGCCTGTTAAAAAGTATTTGCAACTACACATTTATCTACAAACTGTCGAGACAACTATGCATAAACAGAAAAGTGAAAATTAAAATATTACTGATAGCTCCTAGAAAGTCTGTGAGCACAAAACGAAAGTAATTATGACTTTCACACAGATGATTAATTGCATATTGCACATCAATTTCCTCAAATAGCTAAAATCCTCAGATAGTCACAGAATTCTAAGAGATGAATCTAAGAGAATCAACAAACTTATCTCACTGCTCTAACGCACTCAAACTTCAATACAAATCGCTTCCCTTGTTCAAAATATACCATGAACACAGTTCTGAAGGAAATAAGAAATTTGAAGGAAAAGAAATGCAATTCTGATTTTACTATAATAACTTTCTTTTTTTAATTTCTAATCTAGCAATAATATAGTTCCAGTTGTGCTATTAAGCCATGTAGATTATACTGCAGGAAAATTCTTAGAGAGCCTGGACATTCCTTTTACACTTGGAAAAAAGTAAACATTCTGTTTTTTACGTTTTAAAATTGAACTAACAGTATGCTGGTAGAAACAGAAGAAGAGGAGATTAATATGGAGGTAAATATGTCACAGGAATAATGTGGAAAAGTAATGGAGTAAAGGAAAATGAAATCTAATTAAATAATTCCTATGAGTAGAAAAAATGAGTCACTAAAAACAGACAGTATTAAGACTAAAATATACTGATATTAACCAGGGAAAAAAAAAGTATTGATACTATACAATGGAAAAAAAAGAGAGAAGTCAACTTTTTACAGTATGATCATGATAATACAAGTGGGAATAGTTTTAAACGGGAAGAAAGGAGATTTAAATTGGATATCAAGGGGGAGTTCATCACTCAGAGAGTGGTGAGCCCCTGACTCAGTCTGCTCAGAGATTCTATGGGTGCCCCATTCCTTGCAGTGCTCAAGACCATGTTGGATGGGGCCCTGGGCAGCCTCATCTCATAGGTGGAAACCATCCCACAGGGTTGAAACTGCATGGACTCTGATGTCCCTTCCATCCCAGCTGCTCTATGATTCCATGATTCTAGGAAAAGTATCATGAAATAATACAATTTTTTAATCAGTGGTATTGAGCTCACAATAATATATTTATTTTTGCATGTGATATTACACATATTAAAGAAATATTACATTCTCATTTATTTTAAAGGACTTTCATGACAAGACGTTCCAATCTTTAAGTACTGTAATGAATATTATGAGGAAAAAAAAGCACAAATTGTGAGGAATTCTGCAAAAAATCTATTAAAACTTAGCTGCGCAGACGATAATGATAATAAATGAGAGATACAGGAAAAACTGTGTTTTTTTATTTTTTTTAATTTTTTTAAAGGTGAGAGGTGGAATTTTAAATCATAAAGAATGAAAGATCTGTTGATTGTACTGTGCAACAAATAAGGTAAGTAGGAACTGAGTTTAGCTTGGTTGAAGTAGGAGGATTAAATCAATATTATTCACACAATTCCAGCACGTTTGAGGTGTAAATGAACCTCTGTGTTCCTGTATCCCAGCTGGTGCTCCAGTACAGCCATTCAGAGCAGGGTGCCCAGCCCCATTTCCAGGTGTCTTCTGCAGCCCCCCAAGGAGGAAATTCCACAGCCTCTCTGGGTCCCATGCCAGTGCTTCATCACCTGTACATCACTGAAGTGTTGCCTGGTGGTCAGAGGGAACCTTCTGTGCTCCAGGTTGTGCCCAATTCCTATTGTCCTGTTCCTAGAGACCACTGAGAAGAGTCTGACTCTGCCTTCTTTGCACCCCTCCCCCATTTGATCTTTATATACATTGATGGGATTTCCCCTTAGTCTCCTGTGGGTCAGCTACTGTTCCAGTAGCTCCATGGTTCTCTCCTACAGGTGGGAGCACAATTGGATAGGGGTTGCCATGTGTGGCCTCATCTGTCTTGAGTAAGGGAAAAGGATCATTTCTCTCCTGCTGTTGGCAATAGTTTGCCTAATGCTGCCCACAGTACTGTAAAACTTCCTTGTGGCAAGGGTGCATTGCTGGCTCAGGGTCAACTCAGTGTCCACCAGAAGCCCCAGTTCCTTTTCTGTCAGGATTCTTCCCATCTTGGTGACACTCAACATGTATTTGTGCATGGGGTTGTACTTCCCTGGGTGCAGAACTCTGCATTTCTTCTTGAACATCATGAGGTTCTTGTCATCCCACATCTTCAACCTGTTCAGGTCCATGTGGATGGCAGTATGGCCTTGGAATGCATCAGCCTCTTCCCCAGTTTTGTGTCATCTGTGAAGATGCTGAGGGTACACTCTGCCCTATCATACACAAATTTGTATGACTCCTTACATTTAAATGTAGCTGTCATGGCATATGCTTAGTGTAACTAACCAGTGAAAATAGAAAATATACCTACACAGCATTATAGGGAACATAACACATGAAAAAGGAGATGAGACTACATTTCTGACCTCCAAGATTGGATTCTTATAAAAGAAAAAGATGCTTCTTCTATCATCTGAGAACAAACCATTCAAGAGTCCTCTCTGTTTAAATGGATTACTAAATAATTAATGTAAAAAATCACCAAAAAAATCATCAGTTGTTCTTTTCAGCTATTAGTGTATTGATCTTGTCTTTAAAATGCCATCATTATCTATCTACTACACTAGCTGCTAGAATAAGATAACTAAAAAAATCTGATAATAAATAACAAAATTTAATAATCTCCTGGATTCAGATTAGATAATTTTCTTCACAGTGACTAGAATAGTACTAAGTTTTGGATTCAGAATGAGAACACACCAGTGTTCTAAATGCTGCTGAGCAGTGCTGCACACAGCAAAGGATTGTTCAGCTTCTCCCACTGCTCTTCCAGTGAGGAGCTGAAGGTGCACAAGGTGCTGGGAGGGGTCAGAAACAGCACAGCTGACCTGTTTGGGCAAGGGGTGTCCCATACCATCTGATGTCATGTAGAATGACAGAACTGGGGGAGATGGCCACAAGGGGAGAGTGACACTACTCCATGGGTGGTGAGTAGTTGTGCTGTACATCACTTGCTTTGTATATTCTTTATTATTACTGTTCATTATCATTATCATTATTATTATTATTATTACCTTTCCTGTTCTTTCCAATTAAACTGTTTTTATCTCAACCCATTATTTTTACTATTGTTTTCCCTTATTCTCTTCCCCATTCCACTTGGGGAAAGTATGTAGTGGCTAAGTTCTTTTTACAAACTCCATTCAGAGTTTCTCTTAAACCCATTCTTTCCTGCTAAAACCTTCAGAAGCTAGCATGACAGAATATGCAAAGAAAAGCATTTCAACATGTTAAAATATTTAAATAAAACCTACTCCAGGGAAATCCTTTTTTAACAGGGGGTGTTGAACTAGATGATCACCGGAGGTCACATCTAACCTGTGCAATTCTGTGATTCTGTGAAAGTGAAAATTAGCAGTGTTTCTCAAAAACATATATTCTTCTTCCATTTAATACTTCACTGTGGCATCTTAATGAGGTAAACAAAATAATAAACTCATGTTCTGTAAACTATCAGCTCACTAACCCTAACAACTGAGTGCAAAACTGTACTTTCAAATAATGTTTCCAACCTATTGCTAATAAAATAGTGAACAAGGCCAGCAGAAAAGATAACACATAACAACTTATATTCAGTAAGGATGCTATTACGTTTATCAAGGATACATTACTTTGTAAGAAAGCATATAATTTCTTCTTTGAACTTATTTTTACTTCACGAGTGAATTTTGGAATATTATTGCAAATATTTTCAGAATCTCCTGATTTCTTTAAGCTTATGAGCAATGGTCAATAAAAAGATTAGATAATAATAACAATAAAAAAAGTTTCTTTAATTGTGTCAGAAGGTCAGGCAAGCACGCTGAATTTTAACTGCACCTAAAAACATCTGGTGCTTAAAATTTGTAACTTTTTTATATATAGCTGTTAAGTTACAACAACAGGTTTTATTGTTGCTGTCAACAACAACAACAAAAAAGTGTTTCTTCTAGAAAACATGTATGTTTTGTAATACAAGTTTTTAAAAAGACTTGATGTTTCCTTTTAAAAATACAAATTTTCAGTAATTAAAAAAGAAAAGTTTTTTTTTCAGTAAAGGTGGTGAGGCACTGGCAGAAGTTGCCCAGAGAGATGGTGATCCCCATCCGTGGAAATACTCAAGGCCAGGCTGGAGGGGGCTCTGAGCACCTGATGGAGCTGTGGGTGTTCCTGTGCATTGCAGGGGAGCTGGGCTAGAGACAGCAGTGGCTTAAAAGCTCAGAATGCCTTTTGACAGAGCATGAACTAAGAACTTCCACTGGAAGAAAGACGTATAAGGAAAATAGCTACAAATTAAATTATACAGTTATTCATTCATTCACCTGCATGCAAACAGCTTGTGGTTTTCTGTCAGTATCTGATTTTGGTCCTTTGAAGTAAAGAACAGCGATTTAAGTAATTCAGCATCTCTGGTTTGCAAATGCAGAGACATATTTTGTGCATTTTTGTATGCTTCTAAGAGTCATCCCATATCTGTATTACAATGAAAACAAAGACCCTGTCAGGGAAATAGCTGTTACTCAGTTTCTTGTACATCAGCTCCTGTATGAACAATGCCTCTAGTGCAGAACTTCTAGTTAAAGCTGTGATTCATCAGTACTTCAACTCTTTATTTCAGTCTTCTCCATTGTTGATGATGAAGCATTTCACAGTCCTAACACATTCATTTTCAGTGATCCTAAGACACTAAATGGAGTAAGAGATCAATTTTGGGTGGTACTGTGTGGAGGCAAGGTAGTACCGTGTGGAGACTCAATAATCTTTATGGATTCCTTCCAACTTGGAATATCCTATGATATGTTCTTGTCAACATAAACAGTTTCTGTACAGCTATTCCAAGTCAGTAACATGCAAAAAGTCAAAGAATTTGGCTGAACTGTTCCCTTTAGAGGACATGCTTTTTCTCCCTGCAAAACACAAAACAAAACAAAACAAAACAAAACAACAAACAAACAAAACAACAAACAAACAAACAAACAAAAAAAGTGGATACTCAGTAAGAAGCAGCAGTTTAAGTATGTAAAGAGATGCTAGGATTTTTATCTAAAGAAATGTGGAACATGCAGATGGGAAGAAGTTCTCTTTTAAAAGAATTTAAAAAAATCGTAAATATTCTCACTTTTTTTTTTCCAAACAAAATTAATTTAATGATATAAAAGGCAAAGCTGACTTCTTAGAATATAATATTCTGATTCTTTTTCAGCTAAGCATCTTCCCATTTATTGGCAAGTAACATATTTTCAATATTCTTCTCTTTTTATGCCCTGTGTTTAAAGCTGACAGAAACAGTTTCAGTGAAAGTGTGCATTACATGATTTTTTAATTTTCTTAAACTGTTTCAGCAAGAAAACTCATGTTGAGCCCTAGACAGTCAGTTTACTGACAAAATGTCAAAACGTTGCTATTTTCCCAATTAGCTTTCAACTTCTGTACTTGAACGAATCATTTGAACTGGAACTTGAACACAAAAATCAGACAGATCTTATTTATGTCTTCCGTAGTCTTATGATGGCCATGAAATGAAAAAGACCTTCATAAATGCTCATCACAACAATTTTGTAATATAGGAAACAATAAAAATCATAGTATGGGAGCCTCTGTAGCTCTCCAGAAATTTTTTACGTTAGAGCTGGAAGCCTTTGGACCCCTGCCATGAAGAAACATATTTTTCATGCTGAAGTTCATTTTGTTGCAGAAGTTAATAAATCTAAATACCAGAAGAAATATTCACAAAAGACTGAAAAGGTGTGGCCACAGGTATAAAACTAGGCAGTGACTGAGAAGGACAGAGCCTAAAATGTCCTCAGACCTATGCCTCAGTCCTATGCACTCTTTACACAACTGCCCTTATTCTTCCTATAAATACAGCTAATTTCAGAGGTAGGATATTAGAGGAAACACACCAGTGATCTGCCAACCTCATTTCTACATGAAGTTTAACATCCTTGGTTTCTACTAAGTTCAGCAAATAGGAGAAGGTGCAGAGCAGCTTAGAGCATGACTGAACAGTGAGACAAGCTCTTGCTTCTTCCATTTTTCTAAATACCATTAGAGATTTAATGACTGATATAATTATGATACAGTGCTTGTGAAATTCCAGATCATTAACCTCACCTGCCATGTGTAAAATAGAAAAACTGCATCCTTACTATTAAAAGAACAATATACAGAAATAATTAATACTTATTGTAGTAGTCACACTGAACTGTGCAAACGTAAGCAGGTGCAGAGAGTGGAGTGCACTGTGTCTGGCTTTGCAAAAGGAGTACAACACCACTGAGCAAAACTTCTGTGCTTACTGCTGCCTCAGATGGGTAGGATGACCCACCTGGCCTGTAGCAGCATGCAGAATGGCATGGGTCTTCTGATGCTCAATCTCCAAGCAATAGCTATTTTGGAAAACCTCCCTCCATCAGTTTTATTGTTCATCATGGAAACATATGGTATGGAATATGCCTTTGGCCAATATAGGTCATCTGTCGCACCCATATTCCCTACCAATCTCTTCCCAGTGAGAAACAGAGAAGGCCTTGGTGCTCTACAAGCACTTCTCAGCAGTAGCTAAAACATCAGTAATTTATCAGGACTGCCTGGGTTTAGATCAAAAAAACAGCATTATATGATCTGTGTCCTAGCCAGACCGCGTAAAGGAAGCTTAATTTTTTGTTGTTTATTTTTTTAAGACTTTGAATGGAACAGAATTGTTTTAGGAGGTGTATTTTAATTTTCCTTGAATTGTAATGGCTCAGTAAGCTTGTGATTTGTCTATATAGGTAGACACTCCACTGGCTTACTGCTCCTCAGGAACTCTCGGGCATCTGAACTGTCAAGACATGACAGTAATTAACCAGACAAAGCAGAGACGATTTAGAGGAAACTGCAGCACCCTTCCTAAAGAATTTTATTGAAGTCATGATAAAAATTTAAGCTGAATGCTGTGTTGAACACAGAAATCTGCCATTAAAAGTAAAGGAAGACACCAGATGTAAAAGGACATACTATAAATGAAATATGAGATATCAGCTGTGTTGATTTTAAGATTAGGATTAGTCATTAACATTTTATAGAGGACAAAGAAATGTGTGCTTCAGGAACTGAGCGCTGGTTGAAATCAGTGTCCTCTACAGGATCAGCATTGAGTGCCTCTGGCAGGAGTGCTACTTGGAAGGAAGCAAAGTGAGGCATTTATTCCTTTTTCCTAAGTGCTCTTATCACAGGAGACCATACAAAGTGTTCAGTCTTTTCAATGCTTCCTCATTTTTACAGCCGGCATGCAGAGCATTGGCAAATTTCTCCACTCCACCAAAAATGTTAGATGCTAATTTTAGCTGGAGTATTTGAATCAATACAAGACAATTAGTTAGGAAAAAAAGTGAGTGTCAAAAGCGTGTACACAACAAAGTTACTTGCTTCTAAGTTCTGTAAAATCTCTGAATAAGTTTTATGAAAACTGGCTTTCTAAATCTTGAGTTACTGAACTCTGGGGTTGGATTACTTAAAAATAGTAATGTCTGGGTACCATGGCCAGCATGTACTCTCTGATGAAAAATGTAAATCTGCTTGTGTTAACTGGTTATAGAGAGAGGCACTTGAAACTCAAACCTGATCAAAATTGCAGTCTAAATGTTAGAAGTGAACAGCCAGAAGTTGCTAATACCCTATAAGAATAATATTACATTCTGACATAATGCTGGTCAGACTACAGTCATTATCTGCCATATTGCTGATTGTCTGGATGACAAACAAATGTGTACCTCTGATAAAAACATCACTGAGTCCCAAATAACTACACAGTATGTACTTGAGAGAGGTATTCTAAAATATTCTTTTAACAGGTCTGCGTTGTTTATGACTGGTTTGCACATTAATGTATTTCTTACTACAAGACCAAGGACTGAGATGGTAACTGAGAATGAAACAACATCTGGAATGTAAAGTTGTATGGTATGGTATGGTATGGTATAGTATAGTATAGTATACCACAATACAGAGAGAATTTGAAGCTCTCTAAACACAAAACCTGTCTGCTCTAAGTAGCATAAAGCTGAATTGTGACATTTTTGTACCTTAGCAATCTCTTGGCATATTCATAGTTACGTTTTTCAAAGATTTTTGCCTAACAAGTCAGTTAAAAAATTGCTACGGTGTGCTTGAATCCTACCTGTATAAAAGTAAATAGACAGTTATTTCTGAATAATACTGCTTTTGGTTAAAAAACAAAACAAAACAAAACAAAACAAAAAACAACTACATTAACTTTCTTCAAAGAAGAAATAAAGTATATAAACATTTCAAGCATTAAAAAACTATTTAATTATTACTGACATTTCCTTGTTACTGAGATGAATAAGAAGATGAAACTGGAAATCATGAAATGTGTTCCTCATCTTAAATCTGACTTTTTCAAGTTCTGGCTTTAGAAATGTTTTAGCAGTAAGTTACTCTGGATGGAGCAGAGTTACAGACAAAACTATACTACACAAAATATATCTGTTATCTTTTGTTGTTGTTGCTATTGTTTTTCTTTCCCATTTCATAAGAAGTTAAAGCCAGTTGGATCACAAATTTAATTATTATAAAGCTAAAATGAGTTTCTCTGTGTATCTTGGGGTGTTTCCTTCTCTTTTCAAAATCTCATTGCAGACTAATTTAAAGCAACTAATAACAAACAAAACTAAAGCCTACATGTCAACCAGGGAGTTGTTCCAAAGCCTCTTTCTCCCTCTCCTAACCAGATGGTATGAGAAAGTTAATGCACAGAGATTTAAAACCAATCAGAGAAACCACCAGAGTGGAGTGCAGAGATATACATTTTCATTAAAAACATACACATGTTAAATAGTCATGCAATGAACTCTGCATAATGCTAAACCTTTATTGACCTCTTGTTTTTGCAGAGCTGCAAGTAGGAGCTTATGCTGTATCACTATATCAGTTTTTGATGTAACAGAGTCTAATTAGAAAACTGATTAGTATCCTCAGGAGATTTTCTGAAAAAGTCAAAAAGGAGATTAGCAATGTTTGGTGATTAGCCAGATATTCAGACTTGGTTGAGTATGTGTGACAGAAATATTCGCAGCATGCCAGTGTCTGTAGGAGTGACTGATGATGGTGTTTCAGTGTGTGTGAAGGACAGGATGTCAAGCATAATAGGGTCAGGGAAACACATGTCCTTGCTACAGTCTGAGGTTCCTGATTTAAAAGTGCCACGCTTGCTTTCTTCACCTGGTTAAGGCTGACCTTGAACACTGTAGACAACGGTTTAAACAGTGCTTTTGCTAACTGTATGATAAAGATCATTAGCAAGACAGAAGATAAAGTATAGGACCTGCCACAACAGATCAGACATAATTTACATCAAGTCCAGTGTCATGTCCTGGTCAGCAGCCCATTCCAGATGCTTCACATTAAAGTGAGAGAAACTGAGCAGTTGGCAAGTTGTGGAGTGAATATTACACAAATAAAATGTTGCTGATGTGCCTACTTCCTCTCTCAGTTAGAAGAAAAAAAGGAAGACAGTTCTAGTGTTTAGGTGTACAACCCTTGAAGCAGATGAGATTTAAACTTAACCTCATGTGAAGATCAGTGTTATGTGATCAGACCAAGAGTTCTACAGGAAAAGCTGGAAATGGGCCCTTTATGATGAGCCTAACAAGAGTCCTTAAACAAGAGTCCTAACAAGTGTAGAATCTTGCACCTGGGGAGGAATAAACACATCAGTACAGGATAGAGGATGACCTGATGGAGATGAGCTCTGTGGAGAAGGGTCCTGGTGGACAACAGGGTGACCATGAGCCAGCACTGTGTCCTTGTGGTCAAGAAGGCCAGTGGTATCCTGGGGAACATCAAAGAGTTTGGTCAGCAAGTCGAGAGAGTTGGCCCTATGAGGCTACATTTAGACTACTATTCTGGGCTCCCCAGCTCAAGAAAGTCAGGGAGGAGTCCAGCAGAGGGCCCCAAAGACGATGAAGGGACTGGAGCATCTCCTTCATGAGGAAAGGCTGAGTCACTTGGGACTGTTCAGCCTGGAGAAGAGAAGACAGCGAGGGGATCTGATGACTGTTTATATCTAAAGTGTGGAAGTCAAATGGATGTGGCTGGGCTCTTTTCAGTGGTGTGCAGCAGGGCAAGGGGCAACAGGCAAAAACTGGAACACAGAAATTTCTTTGCAAACATGAGGAAGAACTTATTTACAGTGAGGGTGACAGAGCACCGGAACAGGTGGCCCAGAGAGGCTGTGGAGTCTCCACTTCTGGAGATTTTCAGAACTCACCTGAACACTTTCCTGTGTGATCTTCTGTAGGGAACTGCTTCAGCAGGGGTCTTGACTACATGATCTCCAGAGGTCTCTTCTACTCCATCCAATTCTGTGACTCTGGGATTCTGCAAAGTGGGTGGCATAACTGCTTACTCTGGTTTGTGCTTCTGAGCTGTAACTCAGGACCATTCTGGTTGTATGAATTTCCACACATATAACACCTCTCACAAGTCCAAATATGCAGCAATAATTGTTCACATTTGTATGATCTAAAGGCCCAGTTTTTAAATGAATTGTCACTCAAGATGCCTGACTAGGCATTGAGAATGCCAGTTTGACAAAAAGATAGAGTTTGATTGATTTTTATTCAGGGACTGCAGGCTGGATGCTCAGTAGGCTGGATACTTAAACCCAACCACAGATTACATACAAATCTCTTTTCTGAGCTGAAAGTCATGTCTACACTAAGGCAAAAGCAAATTTTCAACTGACTTTGGAACTAGTATGGCTTTATTCAGTATCCATTCATCCAGATCAGAAGATGCTAATGATAGTAAGGTATAAATTTGACATTTACAATGATTTCTGTTAACTACAAGCTCAATTCTGCAGAAAGGTGAGGAGCCATAAAATTAGTCCAGCTCATCCTGATGTTAGCATCGCAAATGAAAAACAGTTAACTGCATGTCTTATATCAGGAAGTAGGGAAAAAATAAGGAAAAACTGGAAAAAAGAAAAGGAAAATTAAAATTAATTTAAAATAAAAGGAACTCTTCTGAATACATTAAGTCTGGATGCATTAATAGCAAGAAATTTCGAGCTGTTTTTCATCGCACTTGCTAGAACTTATTTAAAACAATAAAATGAGGTTACTCTCAGCATTATTTTTTACTTAAGATTCTGCTACTTCTCCCTGCAAGATATTTGCAAAGTTAAACTTTAATTCATTCCAATAAAATCATGTAGTGATTCATTCCTTATATTCAAAGAAGAAAACTCTGCACTGCTGCTGACAATTATAGCAGCAGGCAGCTGTTATCAGCTTTATTTTTTCTAGTGCAAAATCTATAATACCAAGAAATGGATCCTTTATAAACCGTCCTGGAGAGCAAAGTATGAAATGCTTTAACATCCATTGTAGCTGCACATTGGATTTGGGAGAGTTTGTCTGTTGTCAGCTCTCCTTATTTCAGGACACAGAACATACACCTCTGTGACCTATTTTAATTCCTTCTGGAATAGAAGGGTTTATCTTTTAATTCTTCTGTACCTTCCAGCTTACTGGCAGTACCCGGACAACAAGAAGTGAAACTCTGCTCCTCTGTAGTTAATAACCATTGAGTGACAGCAAGTACAGGAGTAGCAAAACCCTGTTCCCTTCATTTATGAGGAGGGGTACATGCTTCCACCTTATCACTTCTCAGTGAGCCTGCCACTTTCTGAAGCCCCGAATGAACAGCTCCAAGTCTGAGGCACTGCCAGTACTGACAGGTGATTTTGACAGCTCTGATGTACCTTTATTCATTCTGATTGTTTTAATCAGAGTTAATTAACAGCAATTAGCAACTTAGTATCTGGAGAAAAAGCTTGCATGGAAAGGTGGAAATGGTCAGTGTAATCACCACCAACACAAATTGAATAATAATGAAAAATTTGTTCGTGTGCTTGAGCTTCTGAAGGACAAAGTACAGATCTTGATTCGTGATTTATGGACAGAATAAATTTGAGATAACAATTCATGCACAGTGTAGACTGAAATTTGAAACAAACAAAACAACAAAAACAGGCATAAATAAAAGTATTTATTTACTTAGTAGAGCAAATTCCACGTGTTACCTTTCAAACCTTTAACAGACAGAATTCCAGGAATTTTGAATGTGCAACTCAAAATAAGAAGGTGATGGTCAGGCTTCATTGTGTGGCTTCTTTTTTAAACAACAGCAACAACATCAAAAATAGCCCTTGCTCACTGAAGGAACACTTTATTTGCTGATATTTCACACTACTGTAGCTACACAAAGAGCCTGACTGCAAAAAGTTATTTTCATGTCAAAACATAGCTGGGTAGAAAGAGAAGAGTTATATACCTAGTCATTCTCGAAGTAGGTCAAAATTTTAAAAATAATTTTTATTTTCTAATAGACAGTCTGTAATCCCACATTCAGGATTAATATTGCAGCTGTGTATTTAGAGTGACTCATTATTTCACTTAAAATACCTTCCAATATAAAAATGTTCCATTTTTCAAGAAAAAGAAAATTAATTGTCATAAAGGAAAATTATAAATTCCTTTATGGAAGGGTCTCATGAGCTGGCACCATGAAATTCTTTGACATGAGTGCTCTCTTGTTTTGAACTACAGGTCCTACAATGTCTTAAAAAGTCATGGTGACAGGAGTCATCAATGACAGAATATTTGTTATGAGATATGGTTTAGCTTCAGCATAACTTGCTTTCTTTTTGCTGCTCGGACTCCTCCATTTCTTGAGTGCAAAAAAAAAGATTTCCACATGTCTGTTAATGAATGTAAAACATCTATTTTATTCCATCAAATAAGATAATTATCATAGCAAAGAAATTTTAAAACAGCAAGAACGAGACAACCTGAGTAGTTGACTGAAAAATATCACAAACTTGAACTCAAATCTTTCCAGTACATACTGGAGGAAGACCACTTCAGCATCCAGCCAGAAAAATCATTTACTTTCCTATGACCCCCCTGAAGTCCCTGACTCCAAATCGGTGTGACAGTGCAGTGAGACAGAGAACTTTTCTAGACCAGGTGCTGCCAGCTGCCCAGATGTCTGCCACAGACATGTCAGGTCTCTTGCTCATTCCATGTCACTTCTCACAGGCTCTGGCTGATGGCTTGGTATTCACGAATTTGCAAAGCACGTGTGTGCCCGTGCTCTGACTTTCTTCTCTTGGAGAATCCTGCATGCAACTGTTCTTCAACAGGAAGAGAAAGTGAATAGGAAACAGGTGACTTTTCTGTAGTATGATGTAGCACAGGTGTTTCTTGGCAATCCACCACCAAAGGGCCTTAGCCCATCATGACACCTGACACCACTCAGATGTGTATGTGTTGAAGTACTGTGCAGCACAGACATCCTTCACACATGTTCCCCATACACCTGCGCTTCAACCTTACATAAAAAATGAATAAAGACTCAATGAAATGCAGAGTAGCTAATCTTAATTATGACAGCAGTAAAGTTAACTTAAAACAACTGAAAATACTGCTTGCACGGCTGGAAATACAGTTGTAACAGCTCAAGGAAATAAGGATTTTGTATGGTTGAATACACATGTACACAACATGACAGATAGCACTAATATGAGCAAAGACACTTCATGGACAGCTCTCAGACGTGTTAACAATAAAAGAATAATTCCCTAGCTAACAATCTTACCCTACCATATCCACCTTATTTGCCTTTCTGCTTGAGTGAAGGAAAGTTGAATGGCAGTTTCAGAACCAATTTGATATCCACAATACACTTAAATGTTTCTGGCCCAAAAGGAAATGAGGAAACAAACACATCATTCAACGTGCTGAATGGCCACTATTTCTTGGGAATTGGCTGAGCATCATTCAGCTGGTGGCGGGTTAAACCACAATACACCTTCGCTAAGCTTTTCTCTTTGCCTAAGCAGTGTAAATCTTTGTCTGCAGAGCAAACTAGATCCCATAGGATGGATTTACACAATCAGCATTTTCCTAAAAAGAAATAGCTTTGATAATCCCAGACAACAGGGAATTTAGTATTCTCAAGAGTATGTAGGCTTCAGGGTGTGCTGGGCATTCAGCACTGCTTTCAGATTGCACATGGAGGAAAGTTCAGCATCCACAGCATACACACTGAGATTTCTTTACTTGATGCAACGCATCACCTGACAAATAATCAGGTACTTTATTTCTAGTCTTTGTTTCCCTTTAACTGAATTAATTCTGAGATTTTGGTGATATTTGTAAACCACTGCTCTAGGCCTTAGACTGAATCAACACATCAAGACTTCTCATTCTTTCAGTAAAAATGTTAATGATGTAGGTTTGCAGCATTTTTTGTGCTGTACAGTTATTCATCGTACTTTATTTCCAGAATTGTAGACTACAATATCATCTAGGGACAAACAAGTCCTTTAACTACATCTAAAATTCCCTAAATCACTCTTATTGCATTGCTGTACAATGCTACTCCAAAAGTACTTGGAGAGAAAAATTCCCTGCTTCACTACACTTTTTTTTTATTTGTTTGTCTGTTTTTCCTTCCTGGAAAATAAGTCTTATGGATTCTTTTACAAAACTATACTTGTGGTGTTTTTTTTTTTAAAGAAGCTATCGGTATGAAGTGAAGGTCAGATTACAAGTTCTGTGTTATCTATGAAAACAATTGCTTCTAGTGCACAGCAGCTTCATAATAAATCCTCAGCTGACTAAAAAGGCAAAGCCTTGGGCCATGGAAAGTCCCTCAGTGTCTCTGCAGTGAAGACACCCTCAGTGAGTGTCTTAGTAAAGCAAAAACATGGTCCAGCATGCCATATCTCTAGCCATGCAGTGAGAGTTACTAAGTTGGCAACCAGACTTTCCAAGAAAATATCTTCACTTATTAAATGGATCACATCACTGTCCAACACAGCTAATTTATTAACTTCTGATAAGAACCAAAAACCTCCTTTAAGTTCAGTGAGGATGAGAAAAATGTTTTCAGCTGAGTTGGCACTGTTAGCAAATATTAGACACTACAGAAAGCAGATTAAGTTTTCAGGTATATGAACCTTGCCTGAAGTATGTGCTGTCTCCTCAACATAAGACAAAAAATGGGAAATGTAGTACATTTCAGCAAGGGAAAAGACAGAGGAATGCAGCAGCTACCCTTGAAAAGACGGTTGTATTACAGCATAAATTTCTGCCAAATCCAAAAAGAAGGCATGCTGTGGTGAAAGACCTGAAAGAGAAAGAATATTAACACAGGGACATCTGCTAAGGATCAAATTTCAAAATGCATATCAGAGGGTTATCAGCACAGATTGACTGTACAGCCTGAGGAGGCTTGCTTTATAGCACCAGTCTCTGTCCGCAGAATGGTATTTTATCCTAAAAATGCTTCTATTTAAATAATAAGATGGTGGAGATTCATGTGCATACTCACACCTTCCGCAATAACAGTGGGATTCATTTTTCAAGTACTGAATTATATCTGGAGCTCAGATGTCTTCAGTGCTGCAAATAGATCTGCTCTGAATGGTGCAGCTATGCCTCTACAATCACTTAGGGCAGGAAATCACAGAATTGGGCACTCAAAGTGTATTACTTAATCACAGTGAAGGTACATTTTCTCTGGGCTCCATCTTCACTAGATGCAGTAGGCATTCTTCTCTAGGGCAGAGGGGTTTGCTCTGGGCAGAGTAAACCAAGAGACCTCAGCCACTCCTCATGCATCTTGGCCTCTGGATCCTTGCCCATTTTCATTGCTTTCTGACAGTTTAATGTCTTTCATGCATGACAACACCCAAAATTGCACATTGTGATAGAAGTAAGACCTCACCCTTGGCACACAAAATTAATTATCAGTGCAGCACAGATTAAAATCATTAGGTATGAAAGATTATACCACTGCACTAAAATGGATTGTCTGGAAAACACACTTAAGGAGCAATCAGTGTAATTTGTTATGAAGCCATTTAACAACACAAAATCTTGGTAGATATGTCCAACTTCTGAACATTCTTAACTTATGGTTAAAAATGATCATAGAATAGCTTGTTTTGGATCATTGTATCTTACTGTGAAATCACAAACTTGCTGTGCTCTGCTCTAAAATGTGTGTCCCCTTAACAAAAAGAAATCCCATAAAATACTATACAATCATAGTAGCAATTTACCTTCCTAATGTGACACATTTATGTTTTTGCTGCTGTTGTTGTTCTTGCCCTTGACATTTATAGTTGGGTGAAGGAAAGTATATAAGTATGCAAGAAATACCAAGGGACAAAGGAAATGCATTTAAAATTTCCACAGTAACACCATGTTTTATACAAAGAGGCACTAATGAGAATCTTCTGATTTCTTAAAAAAAAAAAAAAAAGTATTCAACTTGCGTATTTCAAGTACAGTTTGTGTAAGATTATACAAATGGAAAATTCTACTTCAAGTGTAATTAAGCAGATTTGCTTCCAGGTGTGGTTTTTTCTTTACTTTTTCAGGTTCTCTCGCTTTTCTCACTGGACAAAAGTTATTATGCTCTCATAGGGTCAGAATTGATGAAAATATTTACCCTGAATTCAAACTGTGAAATGAAGTCTTTGGAAAATTGGTTTAAACAAATAAGAAAGTAAGTAAAAGTTCATGGTGGATGGAAGCTAGGGATGGGAACTTAGCCAAAAGACATTTTTGCAAGACAGGTGTTAACCTGAAATGCAAGATATTTTTACTCAAGAATGTATGCAGCTACATTTTACAATGGAAGTTTTGGTTCTCTTCTTTATGCTCTACCAGAAAATTATTTTCATTCTGAAAACACTTTACTGAGCTACTCGCTTATTATTATGGTTATTAATCTTAAATTTTTCTGAATATCAAAATGTTTTCATATATTTGTGAACATGCCCTCTGAATGCTGGAAAAAGCTGAGTGCAAAGGCTACAGCAGAAGCCTATTCCGTTTGCTGTGTCATAAAAAATCAATGATACTAAATAAAAGGCTGATACATAATTAATGCTCTTCTTTGGGATTAATGGGTTGATCTTCCCTTCGTGTTTTACCGCAGAACTCTACCAAAACGCACAAATAAGTCTGCAGTTATTTCAGTATCAAAACCCTTAAAAACTAATATTGTATCAGATTTTAATAATATCAGATCCTTAAAACCTTCATAAGGTGAAAAAAATACAAGAGAACAAACTGCTAAAACAAGCTGAGTGCTGTAAAACAAGAGATGACACTATGAATATCATTGCAGAATAAATAACTTCTGCTTGAGAAAATTGAAATAAAATTTATTAAAGAAAACTTGTTAGATTTTGTCCTCTCACTAGCATTTTTTTAAATGTAAGGGTAGGAATTAAAACATATAGTAATATCTATAAAGGGATGTAAGAATGAGATCTTACATTAGCTATTAGATCTTTTACCCTACAAAAGGATAACTCTTGAATATAAGAGGCAAGAATGTTAAGAAAAAGCAAGATTAAAATCACAGAAGTAAACTTGGAGGCTAGAAATAGCTGTAAATCCAAGGATGCTGCAGCTAATGGAAAAGCAGAAAGGAGGCTTTATCACCTGTGATCTCCCTTAGCTGCCACATTCACATCAGGAAGCACCAGGCAGAAATATTGTTTTTCTCCCTGATATTGATCTTATATATAAAATCACCTCAGGGGTTGGCAGGGACTCAGAAAATAAACTAACTTTCTCTAAGGTGGTAAAAACACAGGCCATGTTACCATTTGATATAAATTGCTATTGCTTTTTTGAGTTTCAGTCTGGAACTGATCTAACACCATGGATCTCAGCTGCTCTTTGCATTACAATGGATTACGAGATTTCAGCAGCTGGCATAGTACATCGCAGATTAGTTTCCCTAGAGAGACAAACAGAGCAAAGAAGCAGGGAAACAGAACTAAGTTTTGCCAGAAGAAGACGGACAGAAGAAAACAGAACGCAGACTTCTGTCTTCATGCTGTATTCTGTACAAATAGCTATATGTTACAGATAGAGGGACTATAAATTGTGGAACTGCCTGCTTTCCAGACTCTGTGGTTTCTTCATTCAGAAAAAGATTTTATGTCCAGGTTGCCATTTGTGATATCCCATCACCTACAAGACACAGCCCTTGCTGGAAAGTCAGCAGGATAGAGCATCACACGAATTCCCCTGGTTTGATTTATAAGGAGACACCATTTCAGTGCCTGGATGGCTCACTGTTTCTGTCCTACAGTTCTCCAGATAGCAAGATACAAACCTTCTATCATGCCACTGCAGTGCTTGAAGCAAAGCTGTCATGGCCACCAACTCCTTCCGCAGGGTGAGGGAAGAGGGAGGCAGTCCCAGAAGACCATACAAGCCCTTGGAGAGCTGAATCACTCTGCAGAAACACCTCAGTTAGTTCCACACAGAGGATGAAACGCTGTCATTGTTTTCCAGACAGCTAATTTTAGCACCTCACAGTTCACTGACATTTGATGGCTCACCTAAGTGAGTAAAACTGCACAACGTAATTAAGTTCTATTTCCCACAGATTATTTTCTGTTGGTAATGGGAGAAATAGATACAATGGGGTACTTTCCTAAATTAACAATCTACCACATAGTCCATGTTTAGCACATACTCTGTATATGACCACCAGAGCACGTTCAGCTTCTGTATGCACTGTATGTTTTAACTTATGAGTGGGAATTTTTTGTTAGCTTTGTATACTTGTTATAATGACATAACAAAACATACTTAATAAACATCACAGAGGATAAAAGCAATTGTTTTAAAAGCTTTAACATCATAAATATAATAAATAAAATAATTTTATCTTTCAAAGATTCCCTTAAATTAAGATCAGGTAATACATGCAGATTTCAGGTTGTGCATTGCAGTCTGTTCAAGCCAAAGAGTAGGCAATATTTTTCTAAAAATCATACAGCTATTCTTTAAGTAAAAATAAAGCCAGCTATTTTTATGTCAAATATGAAGTGCAGTGTCAGCCAATTAATACACTCAAAAGGAAAAAAAAAATGCGATGTACCTTTTTTATTTTGGCTTTAGGTATCAACATCTCAGTACCCTTTTTTTTTTTTTTAAGGATCATGTACTAGATTTTGTTGCCAGGCCACAATTTAATTTACTCCTTGGGTGAACTGTAATCACTCAAACTTTCAGTAAAGCATTAAATGCTGTGTTAAACTCCCACTTAAAATCTCATGGGAATTTACCTGATGCAATTTTGTTAAGAAAGAAATTCAAAGCAGAGTCTGATTTTCATTTTCTGGATTTTAACACTACAGAGGTATTGTTAAAATAATCAGCATTTTTGTCATCTACCTTTAAGGCACATTTACCAGGGAGAAGATGTAATTTTACAGCAGATTGTTGCAAATGAATAACTCTCTATCTACCACTCCATTTGTGTGTATATAAAATCTGTTTCCCTACTTTCTGTAGATGGCAGTGCTGGGGTGTTTAGAAGGCTGGTGGTAGCAGGGCACATTCTGAACTCTAAACCAGGACTTTACTGCACACACTCATTAACAACAAACATTTTTGCTAATGGTCCAATACCTTCTCTCTGCTTTTTCAGTATACACCACTGTCAGTCTTTCAATGTCTTTCAGCCAGTTCAGCTGACTGTGTGTCAATAATACCACACTGCTGAGGGGGTACAGCAAGCATGGCTGGTCACTGTACTCTATATCCCAGCTGCAAGGCAGCATGACTACAGTCAGTGTGCTCAAACTTGAGATCTTCTTGATAAAACACACATTATTTCTGTCTCATCTTTCCTACACTTTACTTGCTTTTTTGAATTCCTGGATCCTTTTACTCTCAGATGGGATCTCATTTTCTCCCAATAATGCTTACCTTTTTTTGTATCTCTACACCATACTTTTGTATTCACTAGGGTGTCTTGCCCACTTTGCTCCCTTGAGCTTATGTGTCATTTTCTATCACACAACCTCTATTGCTGAAGTGCTTCCCAAACACCATTATATATGTCTTAACTCTCAGCTTGCTAACATTTTAAAAATACATGTGCATTTTCTTGACTGTGATATCACAGTGCCACCAAATACTTATACACTGCTGCTGGTTACACAGTTTTAGTGTGTTTCTATTTGTATTCTGTCCACTGTGGGCAATGCTTCTATTGGGTTCAAATTCACTTTTGATTAATGCATTTTAATACATCACAGGCCCATTTTGCTACAGGACTGAGATTCAAAATTAGGGATACAATTTTGCAAAGATCTTGCATATTCATTTATCTGAAAGAGACTTTAGTGAAGTAACTGATGACTCCATGAAGATTTTTCACATTCATCAAAAAAAAGTGATGCCAAACTAAAGTATAATACATCCAGATTGTACCCCCATGATATGACACAAGGTAAAGCAAGCCAAGTGTACCTCTTTCAGAATAGTTCTATAATCAAAACCAATGAAGTTTGTTTGTTTTTTGTTTGTTTGTTTGTTTGTTTTTTGTGTTACCACAAAGAAAATGATTTTTCAAAGGAAAATTTAGATTTATTTCATCTCATTTGCTGAAATTCCTGTCTTCTTCAGGAAAGGTGGAATGCACTCTTGGTCAATGAGAAGTATGTATCATTTTATGTCTGTATGTAGGGATTTCCCAAATGTGATTGGTTCTGAATGCTGTTATGTGTAGAATTAAAATAGGGATTTACATCTGGGCCAAAAACTCTCAAAAGAACGAGCTATGGTTTCCACTCTTAATGTCTACACAGAAAAATAACAGTGACATTCTGCTCATGGTGGCTTTAATCTTGCTCCACTGGGTAACGACATCCAAGAAGAGATCATCTTGATGGTGTCTACCATCACAGCCTGTAAAAACATTCTCTTCACTTCTCCTTCCTTTTTGAAGCCACTTAGAAAGCTTTGTGTGACCCAGTTCTGCGAAACAGAAGATATAAAGGCATTATGGGATGTAAAAAGACAAGATCAGACTGTGAACAAAAATAATAATAATCAAGAAGTGAAAGTGCTGCCCCGCAGGGCTCCACATTCACTGGAGATTGAAATACAAATAGAAAGGCCAGTATGCTGCCCAGTGTTAATACTGCAAATAGCTACAAAAAGCAGGAGCAGATCATTATGACAGCCATAGAAACATTAAAGAGAAAGCTTTTACTCCAATGAAACTGTGATGAAACTATGTGCTGTATGAGCAAGCTTTGATCAACTGCCAGAAACATCTGCTTTCCAAAGCAGTATTTTTCCTTCTATTTGCAAAAGAGATACAGATCTTACCACTGCCACAAGTAAAATTTTTCTTTTTTTTCTCTGCCTCCAATTTTGGCATGGCAGGCGTCTGGCAAAAGCAGTTGGTGAGGCTGAGAAAATAATCCTATTTTGCTTTACAAATTCACGTATTTTTAGAAGGGCATGCTCAGATAGCAGAACTTGGTATTATCTACCTAGCAGCAGTCGATACAGTCAGAAAGAAACAAATTGTTCTCCGTCTTTGATGAAGGAGAAAAGAGCTGGCATGCGCTTGTTTTATGAAAGGTAATATCTATGCCTTTCAATAAAAATAAATAAGTAAATAATTAAAAAAAAATGCAAAAGAGAGTATCCATTTCCACTTATGAACTGAGAGGAAGAGAATGAAAAAGGTAAGTAAAAAGTGTGGAATATAACAAAGGAAAAACCCAAAGCAGAAAATACAAGTATGAAGAGTCAGGAATTTCTGTAAAACACTCTGTTGGACTGATCACTATAACCTCAGTTCTAGGTTCTACAGCTGAAGCCAGGAAGTAAAAACCCAGGAAAAGATACCTGCCAGTCAGGCTAGTGATAGCAAGCCCAAGGTCCCAGTACATCACCAAGATGAGGCATGGTCAACAGCAGAAGTCTGGGGAAGGATATTTTAGCTTGGGTATGCCACAAAAGCAGAAGTAGGCCTGCCTCTCTCATGTTAGTTACAGCCATGGATAAGGTTTGAGAGCACAGCTTCAGTTGGTAATATGTCTGGATGTCAGCTCTATGAGATGACATGAGTACAGGGTGAAAGTATTCTGTGGGGTGGCACTTGAAGTTGTTCTTTCAGCCCTAGATTCCTCCCCACATTAAGCAGTGAAGCAGTGTGGATGAGTTCACACATATCTCGGGCAAGATGGGTTAAAAATAGATCAGGATTTCAATTTCTGAGTCCACAAATGAAGCAAATAAAGGAGGGGTGAGAGAGGAGGAAATATCTCTTAAAACAAGAGCAAACCACATTTTTAGCTTAGGCTTTCGCTGCAGCAAAGATATCATCTGAAACTGCTAAATCAATGTTTTGAAGTTCTCTAATGGAAACACCTCTCTGTATTTTTTGTAAAACAACACTTTGTGACTCTGCTGTCAAGCAGGACATTGTGCATTGTGTTGGTGCTAATGTGAAATGTCCAACTTGTGAGCTGCTCAGCTGTGCTCACAGCAGCAGGCAAAGGTCTGGAAATATCTCAACCTGCATCCCTGAAGAAAAGGCCGTGGGAAAAAAAAATCACTGATGATTTGTAAATGTCTTCCTTTGCCAGTCTAAGAATATATCACAGACACCCATCTACTGTAACACAGTTTATAGACAGGCAGAACACAATCAGGGCTTCAAGAAGCAATAAAGAGAGCATCCTACACTGTCTCTGAGGGAAGTACAGATGCGGAAGGTTCCAAGAGATCTTTTACAGCCCAAGTCTTATAATGAAACAGGATCAGCCATACCTGAAACACCATTGAACGGCCTGGCCTGATAACAGCAGAGGATCTTGAGGCTACTGTCTATTCCCAGCATAATACAGCTCTAGCTCTGGCTGCATCACCCTTGGACAATGCACAGGAAAAGCGTGGTATTTATTCATCATATTCCTGCATGCACAGCTCTTAGGACAAAGCAGTAATTCCCTTCCAGACTTTCCTGTACTTGGACGTGTGACCGTGCAAAGCTGCAGATCCTGTATTCACTTCACATTGCCACAAGCAGACAGAAAGGACAGAGTGTGTTCTGCAAGCATCAGCATGCCAGCCAGCTTCAGCACCAGCAGTGGTGGTTCCACCATGTCTCCATCCATTTGGGAAGGGCAGAAGTCACTGACAGCACGCAGCACACCGGCTGCTGCTGCAAATGGTCTCCGTGCTGGGCAGAAAACTAGACAGTGACAGAGGAGATAAAAAGAGCCAAGGTCAAACTCTGAGCTTCATACTTCTCAAAGAGCAGAGTGAAAGAGATATTTTTAAAGATTCTGACTGCAGTTTTCTTTGTGCCGTCAGGTAACCTGAAGGCCTCTCCTTCTCTGATAAAGTGGGAACATTCTATATCTCACTAGAAATTGAAATCAGCCCCTTCCGGGCTGCCTGAAGGCTATGGAATTAGCATTTGCATCATTTGCCACAGATGCACAGGCAAAGTATTTATAGTATGATTAAATTCTCTGTTCCATCAGAGCCAAGATATGGATTCACATAGACTTGTTTTACATCATTAGATAAGTGGGTAGCAATTAAATGGTTCACTCAGCAGCTGCAGTTCTATTGCAAGGTGGTGTATGCACTTGTGCTGTTTGCACTGATGTTCTCAAAGTCACTTCTGAAGCTTTCACTACTAAAGACCTGTCCAATTCATGGGACTGGCATTTACTGCTCTGTGAGAAGACACACATCTTATTCTTCCTGCAGCCAGATTATTTGCCAGTGCTTTATAGCAGAAGGAAAAATTCACAGGATGGCCAATTAAATCTGAAATTGAGAATAAAAACACTGACTATGAGAATTCTTAACTGTTAGAGTGGGTGAGAAAAACATGTGAACCTACACTTTCTACATTTAAAGATGTAGGTGTTACATTTCCAACTCTCCTTGCAGACTGAGTCATAAGAATTCTTAAAATTGGACTGTCATCAAAATTAATTGTACCTAAATTCTGCTTCTGTCCATTATTAAAATGAACAGACTTTTGTAGTTTACTGAGTAATGTCTATCTTCTCTGTGAGGAGGTCTGGAAGGTCTAGAAGGGCTCTCTTCAGTAAAATCAGTAGCACAAAGATGCAAGTAGAAATATGCCACAGCAGAGAAATATACGGCAGACTCCTGTACTGTTAATGGAAATACAACTAACCACTCAAACTAAACTTTTTTTTTTTTAATTAATGTCTTACTCAAGATACCCACCAGTATTTTATAATCAAAACGTTTCACACTTCTGACCTTCCTCTTGACCTTCAAAGGGAATTCATTTATGGGGAGAACACAATTATTCACTGGCTTCAGGAGGCACTTAGCCAAGGCAGGGGGTATAGACTGAAAGAATCCATGGGGATGTCAGTTATATTAATTTGCTTTCTTGCTTTTGTCATGAGGGGCCTTGTTCTGAAGGGGTATTGAAATAGCAATGACAGTTCTATAACGTAGCTTCAGAAAGCATGTTGGTTGTAGTTTATGTTCAGACTAACAACCTCTTATTGCAACTGGAACATATTTACACTAATTTTAGAGTAGATGTACAATTATGTCTAGGCTTTATTATCAGAGGATTTATACCATCGCCATTAATCTGTCCCAAGCACAAAGTTGAGCAAAGAGAAAACAATAAATACTTTCAAAAATGCATATTTGCTGTCAGCTTCATGGAATCATAGAATCACCAAGGTTGGAAAAGGCCTACAAGATCATCCAGTCCAACCATCCACCTATCACCAACAGTCCTCATTAAACCATGTCCCTTATCACAATGTCTAAACATTCCTTGAATACCTCCAGGGTCTGTGACTCCACAACCTCCCTGGGCAATCCATTACAGCACCTGATCACTCTTTCAGAGAAGAAGTACTTCCTAACATCCAGTCTGAATCTCCCCTGGCACAATTTGAAGCTGTTACAGAATCACAGAATCACCAAGGTTGGAAAAGACCTGTAAGATCATCCAGCTCAACCATCCACCCATCACCAATAGCTCTCACTAAACCATGTCCCTCAAGGCAATGTCCAAGCGTATCTTGAACACCTCCAGGGTCAGTGACTCTGACCACCTCCCTGGGCAGCCTATTTCATTGCCTGACCACTCTTTCAGAGTAGTAGTATTTCCCAACATACAGCCTGAATCTCCCCTGGCACAGCTTGAAGTCATTCCCTCTAGTCCTCTCACTAGTTATACAAGACAAGAGCCTGACCCCTGGGGCTCACTACAACCTCCCTTCAAACTAAGAGTGGATCACACCAAAAGCTTTTTGACTTCTGTACTGCTGCTCATGGGCAGGGAAGAACCTGATGAGGTTTAATACAAGCAAGTGTAGAGTATTGCCCCTGGTGAGGAATAACTGCATGC